>WSYH01000888.1:55742-155404 GCA_036426205.1 Ascaphus truei | reverse complement strand
TATGTCAGAAATGTTGTATTCTCTAAAAATGCCTAATAAAAACATTGGGAAAAAAAATACAGAAATGCTGCTTCGTTACCATAGCACATAGCCGCAAAGGTAAGGAACGAGTGTTTATTTATATATGTGTTTTATTTATACTGTACATGTGCAGGGGGTCTCCAGAGCAGAAACGTTTTGGTTTTAGGTCCAGAGACCCCCTGCTCCCCGAGATACAGGCCCCTTTAGGGGGTGCCAGTATCCCTCTGCTTTGTTTACATGCCGCGGTCACGTGATCGGGACCTTTAAATGCAGAGGGATACCGGCACCTCATAAAGGGGGCTGTATCTCGGGGAGCAGGGGGTCCCCGGACCTGAAACCAACGCGGTTTAGCTCCGGAGACCCCCTGTACATCTACACTATGAATAAAAATGTATTTTAAATCATTTTTAATGTGCCGATGTTTGCGCAGAGAGAGCAGCGGTTCTCTCTCTGCTGCAAACACATCTCGCCCCCGCCGGCCTATAGTATCATTGATGTGCATATACAGTACTGCATGTGTACAGTACTGTATGTTAGGGGTTATAGGGGTTGTTGTTATACAGTATATATATATACTGTATATATATATATATATATATATATACTGCATTACAATTCATGAATTGATGCCATCTGGCGGACACGCGAAGTATTGCAGCCTAGTAAATCCTGAACCATTATCAATTAACACATCAACCGAGCGTCAGCCGGGCATGCGCCTGGCTGGGAGTGCGGCATGCTCCGGGTGAACAGCGTGGCATTCCAGGAACATGCCAGGTACAAGCCGGTGATTACTTCGAATAAAAGCTGCCGCTGCTGTATATCTATCTCCACTTCAGCCCAGCGGTCCGGTCCAGGTTTGTGGTGAGCATAACCATTACTCAGATGAAGGCAGTCTTCACCTGGTCTTCTGACTCATCGGTACCTGGTAGTACCCAGATTGCATGTCCAGAAAACTAAACCACTGGCTTCCAGTTAGGGGGTTGAGAATCTCTTTGTTGCGGGGAAGTGTGTACTGATCGGGTACGGTGCAGTTGTTCAGTATCCGGTAGTTGTCACACAATGTTACCGACCCATTCTTCTTTCTCGCCACCACGATGGGAGAGGCATAAGGACTCTGGGATTTGGTCACAATCCCCGCTGTTGCCATCTCTTATAAGACGTCCCTTACATCATCCACATCCCGAGGGGCGATGCGACGAGAACGTTCACGGAAGGGTGTAATGTCACTCGCCTGATGGTGTTGGGTGTTGTGGCTGCAGTCTACATCCATCTCACTCGTGTAGAATATGGCCCGGCGTTCTTCCAATTTTGCCATTACCCGGTCTTTCCATTCGGACGGCAGTATTGAGTCTCCGAAGCTGAATGTCAGCTCGGCGGGCTGTTCTAACACCGCAGTGGCATTCACCTGAGGCATCGTCTCCATGGGAGTGATGGGGTATATTTGCCCCAAACTTCATCCTTGATCGAATGTCATGGGTTAGGAGAGATATTTTGACGAACACTTTAAGTTCTCCAGGAATCTTGGACGTCCATTCCCGCACTTCTGGTACCAGCTTGTAGCCACGCTGGGCATCTTGCTCGGGCGTACTCTCCAGAGAAAAGAGGTAATTGGCCTCGTCTCGGTCGGGGTAGAAGCACAATATGGCCATGTGCTTGTCCCCCCCTAGTGGAATTTCTATTAACCCTGCTTGAAGGTTGAAGAGATCTCCATGCCTTTTTAGTGCAGATATCTTACAACACTCTTCCAGAAGTATGGGGTGAATGGTCAAACTATCCAGATGCAGTTCGCCGGCTTCCTGCAGATAGGCCCTGATTACTCCCCTCACTATGTCGGTGTTAGATCCTACAGTAGTATGATCGGGGAACTGGGATGCTCTTGGGTACGGGGCAGTCCAGCACCTCCACATCCATAGTTTGTGATTTGCCTGTGTTCAACTGAAGTATCTCCAGCCAAACCTTCACTACCCCATCAACGGGATTATCCAAGTTGCTAAACCCTCTCAATTTCAGGCTCTCTGCTGACTGCAGGGGTTGGTGTTGGAGATGTTGGTTATAGAATTTTCAGTACACGGTGGTCACTTGTGACCCAGTGTCCCACAACGCCAGTGAATAGACACCATCCACGATGACACGTATGATAGCGGGTGTCCCACCCGACTGTAAGCGTCCAATGGTGGGGTTCCATAATTGGGGCTTAACTCGGAAGGGGTGTCGCCAGGTACGTCAGATGGTTCAAGTAGAGATGAGAAGAGTAGAGCACCGTCGAAAACAGGAGTCAGGAGCGGATCCAAGTAACAAAAAACCTTTAATGGAGTAAGTACAGCATAGGGAAAAACCTCCTACGCGTTTTGATAGTCTTGTTCTTTATCAAGGACTATCAGAGGTACGCAATGGAAACTGGTTTTAAGGTGAAATTAAATAAGGATTTATTGAGCCTGTTGCTTTAAACACAGCAAACATGTGAAAATCCACAAACATAATCTGCTCCACGTTGGAGTATATTTACACTTGTAGTCCAGCAATTCACCAGCCCAAATCATATATATATATTTATATAGACAGACATAGATAATCAGTCTTATAAGAAAAGTCTTATCTGTCTCGTAATTGTAGGGGGAAGGCTTCTCTCTTTCCTGGGTTGCTGTCATTTCCTGGTTTTGAGGTTATCTCATCATTCAGGTGTAGAAGTCTTGTGAGCTCCAGACATCTGTGATCAGTCTCATCTGTGAGACTCAGGAACCTCTGCTCTGTCTGTTTCCTTGGTCAGTCCAGTTGTGGACTAAGGAATCTCTCTTCCTGTCTCAAAGGCAGGCTTTTCTAACCAACCTCTAATCATCCAGGTGGTGCTGGTTAATTGACTACCAGCAGTTAACCACCACACTGCTGGATTAGAGGCACTTTTTTGAACAGGGACAAATCCCCTGTTACCGAGCTGTTCGTGAGTTTACAGCCCTTATTGTTGCCTTATTGCCCCCAATAAAATTGAGTGTGGTGAGTCTTCTCATTCACTTTCGGTTTTCAGGGATTTATGGCGTTATCTGGTTATATGGACTGACTCACTGATATGTCATACACCTACCTATGAGTTTGGGAATTATCTCTCATTCTATAGATGGGTATTTGAGCATTCTGACAATGCTCTTTACTACGTCAGATGGTTCGGCTGATACGGAAATGTTTCGGCAGGTATGGGAGGTGTCTCGGCCATCTAAACTCATTATGTTAGGACGGACTGTACTAGTGGGGGATTTTGTTCTGGGCAGGCCTGTGATATGTGACCCTTCTGGCCACAGTTGTAGCAGATGATGTTACTGAGGTCCCCTTCACTCCGATAGGTAGGACCTACTCTCCCGGACGCCCCAGGACATGGCTATCAGTGACTTGGGGAAGGATCCTCTTTCATACGGTAGGTCTCTTGGACTTTTGGAGCGGACGGCCCTTTGGCTTCACCGTTGAGGGGCTCATTGGTCTTTTTAGGGGTATGGAAGTGCAGCTGAAGATCATGCTTTCTGACTTTTTGCATCAAGTCCATATAGCTAGGAAGTATGGGGGTTGCCGGAGCAGCCCGCATCAGAAGGGCTACAGGATGGGAAGGTGTCACGCTGTTCTGCCTGCAGACCAGACTAACCCCCAATACTGAGGTGGAAAGTGAGTAACCATGCACCCGCAGTAGTGAGAGCATGCCCGGAGTGTGGATTTGGTAGTATGGTCAAGGCCAGAGGTACCAGGGTAGGTAATGTACTTGCCAGATGCGGGCGTAAAGAAGATGCCGTAGTAGGGTCCGAAGCCAGAGGGCAAGGGTAACAGAGTTCCGGGTAGTAGAGGTCCAAGAGCCGAGTTCGAGGGGGTCCGAGAGGGAAGCGTGGTCGAGCGAAAGCAAAGGTCGTAGAGCCAGAGAGGGTAGGTAGACAAGCCGGTTCGGTAACAAAGCTGAAACAGAGAGAGAGCTGGGCACAGCATGAAACAGCACTAGGCAGACGAATTATGCAGAGCGAGGTTGGAGAGGAATTACAGGGGTAATAAAGAGAGGAGAGCCAATGAGAGGAAGAAGCAGAGTGGAGGCATGCCCAGGAGCCCTTTGTTATAGGGCAGGGGTTAATGGCCTGGTTTGCTGCAGGTGTATGGATGGAGCACGTGAGCCTGGGGGGTGAGATGGCTGGGGGGCGGAGTTACATGGCCGGTGCAGTGAATAAATTAAGTTGAGAGGTGCACGACCCGTAAGAGGAGCGGGCGCATGTCCCGCGTCGGCGGCGTGCGAGAGAGAGAGCAGTGAGGGGGCGGAGGAACGGACCGCGATGTCGAGCAGGAGCAGAGGAGACCGCAGCCAGCGGTACAGGTGAGGAAGGGCAGCACCGAGGGCGGCGTGTGCCCTGAGTCCTGACAGTACCCCCCCTCAAGGATCGGCCTCATGACGATTCATCCAAGGTTTGTGGGGGAACTTGAGATGAAAGCGTCTGAGCAATACTGGAGCATGAATCTGATCCAAAGGAACCCAGGTTTGTTCTTCCGGACCATACCCTTTCCAATGAATCAGGAACTGTAAATGACCTCTGGAAACATGAGAATCCAGGATGGCCTGGACCTCAAACTCAGGTTGTCCTTGTATGGAGATGGGTTTAGGCCTTGGGTCTTTGGACGGGAAGCGAATGCTCTGGGTGTAGGGTTTGAGAAAGGAAAAATGGAAAGCCGTGGGTATCCTCATGGTCGGGGGAAGTTGTAAACGATAAGTGACCGGGTTAATGCCCTCGAGAACCTCGAAGGGTCCCAGAAATTTCATAGCCAGTTTAGGGGTAGGAGTTTTCAGGTGGATGTTCTTGGCAGAGAGCCACACCTTACTCCCTGGCTTGTATTCTGGTGCGTCCTGACGATGCCGGTCAGGGTTGAAGTTTGTACCTCTGGGAAGCGCCAGCGAGTGCAGATTGAATCTTCTTCCAGGAGTGTTGAAGAACGGATATCCATGTATCGGCTGCTGGTACCCCTAAAGGACTACTGGAGATGGGAAGACAAGCGGGGTGGAAACCATAATTCGCAAAATATGGATATTCTTGGGTAGATTCCTTCCTGTGAGAATTGATCGCGAACTCTGCCCAGGGTAGTAAATCAGTCCAATCATCGAGGGTCTCAGGTACAAAACATCTCAAGTATTGTTCGAGATTTTGGTTCACCCTCTCAGTCTGCCCGTTGGTTTACGGGTGGTAACCGGAGAAGGAGATGGCGATACCCAGCGACTTGGAGAAGGCCCGCCAGAATTTAGAAATAAATTGAGAACCCCTGTCGGACACAATGGACGTGGGAATACCGTGGAGTCTGAAGACCTCTTTGGAAAAAATGTCCGCCAGAACCGGAGAAGAAGGAAGAGCCTTGAGCGGGTTTAAGTGCGCCTGTTTAGTGAAGCGATCCACGACGACGAGTATAGTGGTCATTCTCTTGGAGGGTGGGAGTTCAACTATGAAGTCCATGGAGATGTGTGTCCATGGACGTTCGGGGATGGGTAACGGGAGCAGAAGACCTGGAGGCTTGTGACGCGCTGTCTTGTTTTGGGTGTAAGTAGAGCAGGTACTGGTGAAGTCCTGAACCTCTCTACCCATCTTAGACCACCAGAAGGTTCTTCCGATGAGATCCAGGGTTTCCTTAAAACCGAGGTGACCCTCAGCAGCGGTTCTCTCTCTGCTGCAAACACATCTCGCCAGGGGTCGGCCTATTGTATCATTGATGTGCATATACAGTACTGTATGTGTATGTTAGGGGTTATAGGGGTTGTTGTTATACAGTATATACTGTATATATACAGTATATACTGCATTACAATTCATGAATTTCTCGGCTTCAAAGACAACAGCTCGCAAATGCCCCCATGTGTTTTTACACGGCATTGCAGTATTGCAGCCAGCGGGAATAAAATGCTTAAATCACGGGCGCTAAATAACACAACACACTCCTGGAGAAAACAATACAAAGCCGCACATCACCGGGATATTCCGAAATTTGCGGAGCTAGCCAAGTGAGAATAAAGTTGGTCGGTACTGTACACCGACCTTAGACCATGAAGCCAGATCCGGGTTGTGAATTCCGTGTTCAAACGTAGCCAGGTCAGGACTGGAGAAGGCAGGGTAATCGGTAGACAAGCCAGGGTTAGGGCAGGTGGCACAGGAGCGGAGGTCGCGGTCACAAGCAGAGGTCATCATCAGGAAAACAAGGTTGAAGTTGCTTCAGCGTAGAGTGCAGGAACTAGAACTACCGCTTCAGCATTAAGAGCTGGACACAAACTATGCCTCTTCAGTGTAGAGCAGGAACTGGAACTGAGCCGCTTTAGTGTAGAGAGCAGGAAACAGGAACTGGGGATCCAGTGCTTCAGCACAGAACAGCTCCCCCTAGTCGGGTACAGCTGTGTGTAATGGAGGCTACTGGAAGCAGGAAGATTGCAGAAGGGAAAGCACAGAGGATCTAGCGCTTCAGCACAGAACAGCTCTCCCTAGCCAGGTACAGCTGAGAGTGGTGGAGGCCACTGAAAGGTCAATGGGAACTGGAACTGCAGACCGGACAAGAAACACAAAGGGCTTCAGTGTATCCGCTTCAGCGTGGCAGAGTCTGCCAGAAACCTGGAGCTATGGCAAGAAGGCCAAGGCAGGCCAAACAGAGGTTCTGTGGCAAGCACAGTTACTTGAGAAAAGTCTATGTTCAGTAATGAGGAAATGGGAGGAGCCCAGTATAAGAAGGGCGGGGACCCAATCAAAGGACAGGGGTGTGAGGGAATTCCACCAATGACGAAGATTGCAGGAGCAGGAGATGCTGATTGCAGAAACAAGGGGAAGTTGTCTAGAAGCTGCATAAGGCCGAGTCCATAGAAGGACAGGCCGTGCTGAGCCGTGCGGACGCTCAGCGCTGAGCCCCTGCATCCTCAATGAGGATGCCTTGAGTGGCGGCTCACGCGAGCGTCCAGATGCGTGCTGACGAGTTGGAGTTTTCAGCCGAGCGCCAAGCTGTTTTTCAGTGCGCTGTCGGCTGAAAACCTCCAATCACATCACAGCAGTGTCAACGTCACGGCGCCGTGACGTCGGCGCCGTGACATCGACGTCAGTGCGTCGCGGGCGATTGGCCCAGCGACGTCACTGCCCTGCCTCCAACCACCTCCCCCCGGCTCCGATCGCGCCCGCTGGCTCGCCTGTATGGGCATGAAATGGCCCAGATTTCAGCAGGCGAGCCTCAGCGTCAGCGCGGCTCGGATCACCTCACCCTTCTATGGCCCAGGCCTTATTCTGTAAGGAATAGGTTTCTGCCAAACCCAGGAGCGGATTCCTTACAGTCTGTCCCCTGGTCTTCTACCAATTTACTCACATGCCCCAAGGCATCTGTGGGGCTCCAGCAACATTTCAGCACCTAATGGAGAAAACCATTGGGGACATGAATCCTCGGGAATGCTTGGTCTACCTGGACGATATTACTGTCTGTGGTAAGAACTTTGTTGAACATGAAGAATGGCTGCTTAAAGTGCTGGACCGTCTGGAACGAGAAGGCCTGAAACTGTCACTTGACAAGTGCAGGTTCTGTTACACCTCGGTGACCTACGTGGGACACATTGTGTCCGCTGATGGAGTTGCCACCGATCCGGCCAAAGTGGAAGCAGTGGTGAATTGGCCGCGACCTGAGAACATCATGGAGCTACACTCTTTCCTCGGCTTCTGTGGCTACTATTGCCACTTTGTATAGGGGTATTCCAGTAAGGCCAAGCCACTCAACAATCTCCTTAAAATATACCCCGAGGACACAGGGCGAAAGGCAGCCGTTCGATGATAAATGGATGACCAACTGTGAGCCTGCCTTCTTGGGCCTGAAGAAGAGCTTAAAAGAGGCACCTGTTTTTGCTTATGCCGACCCAGAACAAACCTACGTTCACCATGTAGACACAAGTCCCAATGGCTTAGGTGCAGTACTGAACCAAAAATATCTAGCTGGCCTCCGATCAGTAGTCTACGTCAGCCGCAGTTTGACTCACAGCGAGCAAAATAATCTGGTATTCAATTTGCAGTTTCTCACTCTCAAATGGGCAATCGTGGACCAACTCCACGATTACCTTTATGGCATCACTTTCGAAGTGAGGACGGATAACAATCCGCTAACATACATATTAACATCCGCCAAGTTGGATACTACCGGCCACCGATGGCTGGCGGCTCTATCAAACTATAAGTTCACTTGAAATATAAATCTGGGCCCTGAATATTGGAGCGGATGCTCTATCTTGAAGACCAGGACTGAGCACCACTCCAGACGATGATCTCTGGGAGGAGATCCTGGGACCAGGTATGAGAGCTATGTGCAACATAACCGCTGTCATAGAAGATAGAGTGGCCTTCTCATAGTTGAGGGTCGCGGATTCTTTAGGATGCCACTCCAAAGCCATCCCCGCCGCTTACTGTGACCCCGAAGGGATGAGTATCACTCATGACAAGATCATTAGATGGAAGGACATTGTACAATACCAGATTACGGGACACAGTAGCTGGCATTATATGCCAGGCCATTCAAAAGAACAAGCCTGAAATTATGAAGCGTGCCCCCAGTGACATGGTCGCTATACTAATGCGAGAAGTGGACAAGTTCGAAAATTATAACGGTCTCCTCTATCGGGTGGTACAATACCACAACCACCCAGATAGACGGCAACTGGTTCTTCCCAGGAACTTACAACATATGGTACTGAGGTCGTTGCATGACGAACATGGACATTTTGGTGTGGAGAAGACTTTTGGACTGGTCAGAGACCGTTTATTCTGGCCACTGATGCGCGAGTCGGTAGAACGACACTGTCGGCGGTGCTCAAGGTGTATCCCGCGCAAGACGCTTCCTACCAGGGACTCACCAATGGCGCACCTGAAGAGCTCTGGCCCCATGGACTTGGTGTGAATGAATTTCCTGTGCATTGAGCCGGACGCCCGAGGTATCTGTAGCATGTTTGTCATCACAGACCATTACACGAGATATGCACAAGCCTTCCCCACCAAAAACCAGAAGGCAATCATGGTGGTCAAGATCCTGTGGGAAAGGTACTTTGTGCATTATGGCCTGCCTCACTGCCTTCATTCCGACCAAGGCTGGGATTTTGAGAGCAAATTGATCAGGGAACTGCTCAAGATTCTTAATATCACGAAGTCCCGGACAACTCCGTACCATCCGGAGGGTGACGCTATGCTGGAGCGATTCAACAGGTCGTTGCTGGATATGGACATGTTAAACCTTTTGTTAGCAAAGAGAGATGAAGGAAGAGAATCTCAATAAGCATCCTTGCAAATGGCAGACTTTCAGGGGGGCTAGCTTGACAAATGGGGAAAGATGGCGTTTATCGTACATGCTCAGTTGCTATACTGAATCTCTCTGCTACGTTCTGTAGAAACTGGCAGAACTCTGCTATATGTGGGATGATTGGTTCCCATGCAAAATATTGGCTGCACATGATACAGGTAGGCTTTTGGTGTTTTTGAAAAGTCCGGTGCAGCCAGGCAAGATTAAGTTCCATCTGAGATTCACCTAAGATCCATCTAAGATTCATCATGCGGTAAAGAGTTCCATCTAAGATCTTTCCTGTAACAAGACGTAACATTGTAACTAGTAAGTGTATGTGGCAGGACGGCCTGTAGCCGAGGTCAGGGAACAGTCCATACGTACAGTATAGTTTCAGGATAAATAAAAACGTTCAGTGGCTTTATTTCTCCACAGTAACATAACATGCGGGTACACGGTCCCTTTAACAAAATAAATCCTGCTCCACTTTGGGAGAAAAACTGAATAATAACACAGCAGACCTATCTAGTAGGCTGGCTGGCTAAACCAGAACCAAACCATAAGGGTACTTTAAGCAGTCAGTAAACAAATGAATAATCCTTACTTTAGTTGAAGTAGTCTTTGGTGAAATCCCTCTGGCTGAGGGCTCACGCAGCAGTGTGCTTCTCTCTCTCTCTCTCTGGCAGCTACGGCCAGTCACATGATCCTTTATCTACCTTTCTGGCTCTCAGGTGTCAGCTAAAGAGTTCTAATTTCCTAACTTCCACCTGAGTTAACCCTTATGAGTGCTGGATGAAGCACTCAGACATATGTCTCCCAGGCGTAACTGATAGGAGTTGACTTCACTCTGTCACATACCTCCCCTGTTTGTGTGTGGCTAGTGTCCCAAACGGCTGAAGCCCGACCCTCCACTCCTTCCCTTGACAAAAAATCAGCATTTCCATGGTCCTTTCCAGGTCTATGCTGAATATCAAAAGAGAAGGGTTGGAGGGCAATATACCACCTGGTCAACCTTGGATTTGTGTCCTTCATGGTGTTTAACCACTTCAAGGGCGCATGGTCAGTGACCAGGGTGAAGTGTACTCCGGCGACATAATGTCTCAAGGCCTCAATTGTCCATTTTGCAGTGAGGCACTCCTTCTCAATAACGGAATATCTCACTTCCCTTGGGAACAGCTTCCGGCTGATGAACAGTATGGGGTGTTCAACACCATCAAATTGCTGAGACAGCACTGCTCCCAGTCCTACCTCTGAGGCATCCGTCTGGATGATGAAGGGCTCTTTAAAATCTGGGCTCCGAAGAGCGGGGCCCTCTGACAGGCACATTTTTAGCATGTCAAAGGCGTCTTGGCACTCCCAAGACCATTTAACTTGGGTCGGGGCACTCTTTTTTGTCAGATCTGTTAGGGGTGCAGATATTTCTGAAAAATTGGGGATAAACCGCCGGTAATACCCTGCTAACCCCAAAAGGGAGCGGACCTGTGTCTTTGTCTGTGGGGTGGGGACTTCCTTTATGGCGGCCACCTTGCTAGCTAGTGGCCTTACTATCCCTCCCCCAACGGCATAGCCCAAGTACTTTGTAGTGGATTTATCCAGGGCACAGTTTTTTGGATTTGCAGTGAGCCCTGCTTCTCTTAAGGACGTTAGGACTGTCCTTAACCTTTTTATATGAGACTGCCAGTGTCTGCTATAGATGACAATGTCATACAAGTAGGCCACGGCATATGCCCTATGGGGTCGTAGTACCTTGTCCATTAACCTTTGGAACGTGGCTGGAGCCCCATGTAATCCAAATGGCATAGTGACGAATTGGTATAAACCGAGAGGGGTGGCGAAGGCAGTTTTGCATTTGGATTCTTCCGCTAGAGGTATCTGCCAATATCCTTTCGTGAGATCTAGGGTGGAGATATACTCTGCTTTACCAAGCGAATCAAGCAATTCATCCACCCTAGGCATTGGATATGCATCAAATCTGGATACAGCATTTACCTTTCGCAGATCCACGCAAAACCTCACCTTCCCATCTGGTTTAGGGACCAACACGATAGGGCTACACCATTCACAGTGGGACTCCTCAATCACGCCCAATTCCAACATGTGTATTATCTCCCTCTCTACCAGGTCTTTTCGGCCCTCTGGCAATCTATAGGGATGGGACTGTACTTTTACGCCAGGTTCTGTCTCAATCCTATGGGACACTAAATCAGTCTGCCCTGGCAACTCAGAAAAACATCTGGGAACTGGTCACATACATCAAGTAGGTCTGACCTTTGTTCCGTTGTTAACTGCTCTCCCATGGGAACCTGATGGTTAGTGTACGTACTACCCTTTGGAAGCTTTGGACCCAAATCCGTCTCTCCTTCCCGAGGGTGAATGAACAGCGATCTCATCGTTTTCCAGGGTTTCCGGAGGTTCACGTGGTAGATTTGTTTACCCTTCCTGGACCCTGGTTGAGAGATCTCATAGTTCACCTCCCCGGTGCGGTGGAGAACTTGGAAAGGACCCTGCCACTTCGCAAGGAGTTTACTCTCTGATGTCGGTAGTAGTAGCATCACTTGGTCCCCAGGTTGGAAGACCCTCAAGCGAGCATTTTGGTTGTACTGCCTCTCTTGACGTTCTTGAGCAGATTTGAGGTTTTCCTTAGCAAATCGACCTATCATGTCTAGGCAGTTTCTAATGTCTATGACATACTGAAGGGCATTCTTGGAGGGGGAGGGCTCCTCCTCTTAGGATTCCTTCAGTAGGTCGAGAATACCCCGAGGTTGGCATCCATATAGGAGCTCAAACGGGGAGAAGCCTGTGGATGATTGGGGAACTTCTCGTACCGCAAACAACAGGAAAGGGAGAAGTTCATCCCAAGCTCGCTTTTCAGTGTCAACAAACTTCCTATGCATAGTTTTTAAAGTACGGTTAAACCTCTCTACCAATCCATCAGTCTGAGGATGGTAGACCGAGGTCCGGACGGATTTTACCTCCAATAACTTCAGGACATCCTGCATTAACTTTGCCATGAAATTTGTTCCCTGGTCAGTTAACATTACTTGGGGAAGTCCTACCCTAGAAAACAGTTCTAACAGCCTGTGAGCAACCTGTTTAGCAGTGGCTGATCTCAGAGGGAAGGCCTCAGGATACCTGGTGGCATAATAAACAACAACGAGTATAAATTTATGTCCCTTCGCAGAGGGTTCTAAAGGTCCAAAACCAGAGTTACCCAATTCATAAGAAAGGGACGGCTACCAAGAGGCAGAGGAACCCAGGAGCCGACTCTGTACTTTTGGTAGTTAACTGGCATTCAGGACATGTCTCACATAGTTCATGATGTCACCATGTATGCCTGGCACAGTAAAACCGGGATGAGATGCGGTCCGTTGGTCATCTCTGCCCAAAACCCAGGGAGAAGTATGCCACCCCGAGCCGCTAGGGTAAACAATGTTTTTTAATCACTCTTTAGGACTAGCATCGTGCGAATGACCTCCTCCTGTTTGTGAACCTTATTCACACGATATAGTATGTATATCAACACAGAAAGAAGGATATTCAGCGCTCGTGCTGCAGAAGAATAGTTGGAAAGATCCCTGTGCTGCACGGCATTGGGCATCTCCTAGGGGCTCCCACTTCAGAGGTGATCCCCCCTAAAAGGGGGGAGGACACCCTGAGAAACAGAGAAAGAAAATTGCACAGAAGCGCACAAGGGATGGAGGTAGTATTATTATTAAAAAACAAACACATAGACCGCTGAGAGGATCCACACCTCCTCAGCTCAATGGTTAAAATGCCCAGATACATTAACCTACATTTTATGGTCTAAACGAATATCCTAAGACAATAAAACACATAAACCAAAACGGTCAATGTTTAAAATAAACAAAGAAGAGGACTGACAGCACCAGGGGATAACTGAAAAACGCCATGGAGGCTATAATACCGACTGACAGGGGAAACATCGAACACTCACACTAAGGCAAAGGTGGGGGTCCACAGATGACCGCACAAGATCCGGATTGCGGCACCGGGGAAGATGAAAACAGCCACCACTTGAGCCTCAGGCACGCTCCGGACGGTGTTTGTTTTAATAAATAATACTAACTCCATCCCTTGTGCGCTTCTGTGCAATTTTTCTTTCTATGTCATTCAACAGTTCAAAATGTGGAAACACTTTACCCCTTGTCATCTATTTCTTGTTGTTGACCTGTACCACTTCTCAAATTGGCTAGCAGAGCTGGGTCCCCCCTGCCTCTGAGGAAGGCAGGAGATCCAGGTCTGGCAACACTCCCGTATCTATCTGTTCCCCACCCTGGTCATCCCCGGCCATGACCTGCAGTCCTTGGGCTGACTATGGACCAAAAGTCCCAGCCTTTCTTAACCAGTCTCTTTTATGCACATCTCTGTTTACGTGTCTTGGGACATGGTGTCTACGGGGGAAATCTCTGGGGAAAAAGGGAACAAGTCTCCGAGCTTTCTCTGGTACCAGAGAGAGAAGTAGGTCCGTGGAGTAGGGGCCAAATGTTCGAGGATTGAATTTGGGTAGGGCCAGTTCGTCACAGTAGAACAGCAGAGGTGCCAGGGAGCAGCTCCCACTAGGATGGCTAGCCTTGATCGGATACGCAGTGTAACGTGTCGCCGTCGTCGGTTATCTGTGTATCCCCATGATACACATCCGATATTACAAGGATGATTAAAGATAGTCTATTACTTGGAATTAGGCCCTCTAGGATCAGGGTTTTTCAGAGCCCGAGTCCAGCATGGCGTTTACTTTGTCCCCTCCAGAGAGTGGGACTAACCACGATGGTGTGTCCCCTCGGAGACAAGCGTGGCAGGTTTTCGCCATATGAACAGTCCATCTCTCATCTACCTGAGTCGTAAACTGCGGTCGTCCGCGAAGCTCCGAGGGGCTGGTTGTTTGGAACTCTCCGTGTTGGATGGGGCTCCCTGGTTGGTGGGGTATTCTCTCCACCAGGGTGGGTGAGGAGTCCAGGTTCTCGGGATACTTGGGGGGGGCGGCCTCCCTGAGTGATCCGTTGGCCTCGGGACCCAGGATGGGCGTCTCTACGGGAGTTGTACCAGGAACCCTCCGAGAGGAAAGGGTCTATCCGATCGGGTCGGGTATCCCGCTGCTGGCGGGTTGTAGACCCCTAGAGTTGTCTCTTCTCCTGCCTCTAGTATCACCGGAAGCAATGGTGTTTTCACGGCCGTTCCCAGCTATCCTGTTTGGTGTCGCCGCAGGAAGTTTTCACACCAAGCGGACCGTGAATCCAGGGAAAATGCAGTGTGTGTCTTTTTTCCCAGGGGGGAGGAGGGGGGCAGTGGCAGTTCTTTATGAAATGCTCAAGCACAAACTGTTCAAGGATCTCTGCCGTGTCATGTTTTCCCGGTTCGACCCCTGGAACATAAGTTACTAAGCGGTGGGCTACGACCCGGGGCTGTCTCGGTGTTGTAATTTTACGTCCGGAAACGGTGTCGGTAGGTCTCTGGAGTGAGGCCTAGGCGAGACAGAATAGCAGCCTTTAGTTTGATAGTCCAGGCCTCGTCGCTGAAGAGCCTGGGAGGTAGGCTGCCGAGTTCCCCTATGAGGAGTGGAGCCAGAGTATTACCCAGTGATCAACTGTCCAGGTGGGCGCTGGGCTACCCTTTCAAAGTGAGGAGAAATGCCTCGTGGTCTTCGTTTGTTCTTCATTTGGTCAGCATCCACGGGGGTTATTGGAATCCCTGTCTGCCTGGTGTGGGCCTTCGAGACGAGGCGTGAGTGCTTTCCTCTCGCCGGTGCCTGTTGCCCATCTGCGGGGCTTGTCCTCGCTTGATGGGACTTGTGCGTCATCTTGCTGGGCTTGTCGTCTGCTTCGCTTCTGCTAACTGGAGCTGTTGCTCAAGGAAAGAGAAAAAAATTCTCATTTTTTCCATTTTTTTGTGTGGGCCCTCATATACATGGGCCGTCCGACATCCCACTTCTGACACCACCTGTGGCAGGACAGCACTGTAGCCGAGGTCAGGGAACAGTCAACAAGTTAGTTTCAGGAAAATAAAATGTTTTCAGTGGCTTATTTCTCCACAGTAACATAACCTGCATGGTGGTACACTGTCCCTTAACAAAATTTCCTGCTCTAGTGGGGAAAACTGACTAATAAACACGCGAACCTATTCAGCAGGGGGCTAAACCAGAACCAACCATAGGTACTTTAAGCAGTCAGTAAACAATGAATAATATCCCTTATTAGGGAAGTAGTTTTTGGTGAAATCCCTCTGGCTAAGGGGACACAGCAGTGGGCTTCTCTCTCTTCTCTCTCTGGCAGCTACGCCAGTCACAGATTCTTTATCACCTTGCGGCTCTCAGGGTCAGCTAAAGAGTTCTAATTTCCTAACTCCACATGAGTATAACCCTTATGAGTTGGATGAAGCACTAGAACACTATGTCTCCAGGCGTAACGATAGGAGTTGACTTCACTCTGTCACGTGTTTTTCGTTATAATTTGGTAATCAAGTTTGTGGGTTCATGTGTAAAAAATTACGTTTATTTATCTTCTGCTTGCTCAATCAAGGATCCGGGTATTAAGGGTAATTAAAAGCATTGGTCTCCAGACAGGCCAGTGTTAGGACAGAATTAGGGGATGCAGTGAAAGCTGACCCAGCTTAGAAGATTGAGACTTAGGGCATTTGAGTCTACGGGGAAAATGCGGGGTCAGATCACTTTGTGTCACTGCGGGCTCTGAATAGGGAGCAAGGTTCTACTGGGTATGCAAGGGGTGGACTGGTAGAGAAGCAAGATATATGGTTACCCAGGTAGTATAGGCAGTATTTATTGCAGGTTGCACACTCCATTCCATACAGCGGGGCATCAGGGGGTCACTCGCACGAGAGCCTGGCTGTTGCAGAATTACTAATGCCAGGGGCACCAGGCACCGTGGAAGAGTTCTGCTGCTGCCTCTGTGATACCTGCCAGTGAGGGGGTAAGGGGGTGATCGTGGTGAGGCACCCCTGAAACGTTACCGGTAATCAGAGACCATTCCGAGGGTAGCTATGGATTTAGTGGGTCCCCTTATGGTTCCGAGATGGTCAGGGAAATGCTACATCCTCATGGTGGTGGACTTTGCCACCCGGTACCCTGAGGCTGTTAGCGCGGCATTCCAATAGATGCTAAGGCAGTAGGACAAAAGGCCCTTGTTAGGGATTTTACCAGAGTAGGTTTCCCTGCGAGATCCTAATGTTCAGGGTCACAATTCATGAGTGAATTGTTACAGTGTCTTTTGGATAGTGTGAGGGGGGGTGAAGCACCAGAGAAGACCCATTATCCACCACAAACAAACAGGACTATGTGGAGGTTCAATGGTAACCCTGAAGGAGAGATTTGTGCGTTTATAGAGGCGTTTATAGAGGCGAAGAGGGAAAGATGGTGATTCACCTGCAGCATTGTGTTGCATACCGAAGAGGTTACCGCAATAATCTACAGACTTTTCTCCTTTCGAGCTGCTGTATGGGCTCAGGGTATAGGGACCTCCGACCTTTTCCATGAGGGAAGGTGGAGACTACCTATTTGATGCTTCTGTGCTTCAGTAGTGGTAAATCTCAGAGATGTAGCAGATTGCGCTCTGGTGTTGGCACAGGACAATCTAAGGGATGCTCAGACCAAGCAGAAACTTGGTGGATGATCAGAATGCCTCTAGTAAGTCATTCATCCCAAGACAGCAAGACTTGTTCTAAAGCCCACTCGTGGAGAACAATTAATGGCTTGCCTGGTCGGACCATCACGGGTTCTCAGAAAGATGAATGAGTGCAAACGCTTGTACAGTTCTAGATGGAGATACAGGTAGAAATAGGACCATATCACATTAACATGCCAAGGCTGCACCGAGTGAGGATCAGTGCTGGCTATCTGTAGCCCACAATGGGGGGACCCAGCAAGCAATGCTCTGTCTGACCTCTAGGGGAGGCTAGGCCAGGGGGGTACAGTGGAGCAGGTAAAGATAGGGTCCAGTTGAGTAGGCAGCAGAGAGGAGCAGAGGCTAGGGTTTTGTTAGAGCAGTAAGGGTTCTGTTATCGGACAAGCCGGGGCCCAGGTACATATTACAGATCATCCTGTGCCACTGGTTGATCTGCGTCTCTGCATAAGCATATCTACCCGGTATACTGGAGAGGTGAAGGGCCATATAGAGCAGGAGGGTAGGGAGGGTAGAAGAGCATCGAGGGAGCGGGCCAGGGATGAATGTACTGTCTCAGAGCTGGGCGTGTCCGGTTCTTTGTACCAAGAAGGATGGGACCACGTTTGTGTGGACTACCGGAAGCTCAATGCAGGGACGGTTTCAGATGCTTATCCCCTGCCCACAGGATGAGTTCTAGATGACTCGCGGGGGCAAAGTATTTGATGACACATGGATTTAAGTGAAGAGTACCTGGCAAATCCCCCTGACCAGGAGGCGAGGGAGAAGTAGCTTTCATAAGCATCTAGTGGCTATATGAGTTTCTTAGTTGATGCCAGTCGGGATGAAGAATGCCCGGCTACCTTCCAATGCCTGGTCAATAGGTTGTAGAAGGGATGCAGAGTTATGCAACGGGCATCAATAGATGTATTGCTGTCTTTAGTATTCATGGGATCACATCTAGTGCATGCAGCAGTGGTGCAAGAATTGGGGAAGCAGGGCTTTACCTTGAAATCCAATAAGTGTTTGGTAGGAATGGCTGAGGTATTGTACCTGGGGCACAGGGTGTGGCGGAGGAAGGAAATCTGAAGCCTGAACCAGCGAAGGTTAGAGGCATAGTGCCGTGGCCTATTCCCAAGACTAAGAGCAGGTTATGGCTTTCTAGGCATGCTGGCTATTATAGGAGTTGTTCCACGTATATTTCAGTGGCCAAACCCCTAACTGACTACACACAGAAGCGACTCTAGTTCTGATTTCCCACTTGTGAAAATGAATTTCATGGACATGAAGACCGGCATTGGCCAGTGTCCCTATTCTAGCTGCACCAGACTACTCCAAAAACGTTTTGGTGCAGGCCGATTGCCTTGCCTTTGGTATCGGTGCTGTGCTTAGCAGGCACGTGGGGGAGGAGAGCATACTGTGGTGTTGTGACCACACATTTCGAGCCCATGGGAAGGGCTTATGCGCACTATTGAAACGTGCTGGCAATGTATGGGCACAAAGCAAGTGGAGCCCTATCTATACAGGGTTCTATTCACAGTACTCACAGACCATAATCCCCCTGAGTTGGTTACGGAACTGTGTCGGGCAAACTGCCAAGCTGATGCGCTGTCTTGCTCGCAAGAGGTTTGATATCCTGATCCAGCACAAGAAAGCGCGGGAGCACGGGCCATGCCGAAAGACTCTCCCACAAGGACAGTCCGTGTGAACAGTTAACCTCAAGAGTTGTACGGTCTAGTTAAAACACTGACGGTTTTTGTGTGTTTAAATAGCCCTACACTGTTGAGGTGGAGACATGTGATGGTGAAGGGGTATGAAGGAAAACCTCTTTCTTGGCTAGGTTCAGAAACTGAGAGGAACCTTCCTCTGCCAGAAAGCTGAAGGCCTTGTGACTGGATACACATTGCACCGTGTAGCAGACTTCCGGGGAAGCTTTTCACGCACTGCCACTTGTTATCTCTTATTTGTTGAGAACTTACAGGCCCAGAAATATGAAAGAAATGAAAGTAATGCATGCCAGGTTTCAATATCTTTGTCTAATATATTCATAGGGGTAATGATTTATACCAGAAAGAAGATACTGATAGAGGCGTAAATAGGCGTAAAATAGGCGTAGCCTAGCGTAAACCTGGGGTGGTCTTGGTGTAGCTTTGATTAGAGGCGTGTGATTTAGGGGCAGGACATATTAGTGGCATGATTTTGGGATGTGTTTCTCCCATACAAGCAATGTTCTGAATACCTAGCTGCTATTCATTGTCTGTTATCAAAAAGGACCTTGAATCTCTAGCAACTAAGTTTAACATTTTGCCTCTTTCAGGAAACCAGTTTTGTTATATTTGACTAAAAGCGACGAGGAAACTGACAATACAAAAAGATTTGACAATTCCTGAGCAGGAGAAAGGAAATGTATTTGGCAGAAACTGAGTGCATTAGAAGTATATGTCAGCAAAAGGCTGACTACAGAATCTTAACTAGTATGATCAGACAAAATGGTGTTCACACACGTGTAGATTCTGGCCGACTAATGGTCCTAACAGGGTACCCAGGCCAGTAAATAAAGGTATTAGTGCCGGCTAGATGCCCCTGAGCTATTATTGGGGAATGATGATGTCAGTTCTTCAACCGTGTAGGAATGCGCAGCAAAACCAGTTGCTTGTATTAAAATGTCTGTGTGTGTCCACAGGTATAAGGGTTGTGTGAAATAATCTCATATTAGAACAAGTACATATACCATTACCGTACAAGGTGGAGATAGGTTTAATCTTTTGCATAGAGGAAATGTATGGGCCCATAGAGTAGGGGTGTGCAACTCCAGTCTTCAAAGCCACAAACTGGTCAGATTTTTAGGTACTCCCTGCTTCAGGCACAGGTGGTCTCGTTGAAGACGGCACCACCGTGTGGAACAGGGATACCTGAAAACCTGACCATTGGGAGGCCCTTGAGGACAGGAGTTGCACAACTCTCGCCAAGAGGGTTTAGGAGGAAATTGAGTTCACATGTTTTCTTATTAGATCCATAATGCTTTGCTTTCTTTTTTTGTAAATAGATTGTGGGTAACAATTTGACATTATATTAGTATCGTTTATGTACACAGGTTGCTCAATCAGTGGCTCAGTCCTTGCCATGCTCACCTCCTTCTTGTGCTGTAGGGAAGTCACCTCTGTTAGGCCAGACTTCCACCGCAGAACGTTGGCATTATCCCTGTATACCAGCAGCAATACGAGGGGATTTGGGCTGTAGATGACCAAATAAAAGGCAGCCATACATTAGTTGCTGGAGTCCGGAGAGCCCATACTCAAAGCCAACGTATTCCTTCTCGATTGTGCATAAGCATCCCACCACATCAGTATCTGTGGCTCCAGTACACGATTGAGTGTTCACCCCCTCTCCTCACTCACCTGAACTCAGCACTGCACACCTGCCAAAGTTAGAGGCAACAGTGTGAATCAGGACCACCGCTTGTAAAGTCCTGGATCTTTCCAGTATCAAAACTACTTAGCCAGGGCGACCTTGAGTGAGAGTGGAGATAGGCACTCTCAAAATCAGTGACAAGTTACAGTGTTGAGGGACGAGCCGCTCGTAGTCATTCAAGGGTGTTGGGCCATGGGCATGTAGTGGGGTGCAAACTTGTGTAATACCCAGGCTCTTGGTGGTTGGGTCCCAGAAAGAAATTGCTAGGACCTGTTTATGGGTCTTGGGACTGACACCGCCACAATGGCTTCCACCAGGTGCAGACTCAGGCTTTAGATGACCCCCGGCCTACACTATGCCAAGTGTTACCAACTCGGTCCCACACTATTTGCCTTGGCCCAGCTTTAGCGTTAGCTTGCCTCTGGATGTGGGCAAGAACACCTTATGGGTAAGGTGATCTAAGTGATGTCCCGGCATACCCCTTGATCCTCAGCAAGGCGATTTACCGGACCCTGGACAGTAGCCTGAGGAGCCGCGGAGCGGGATCCGAGCTCCACCTCATTTATTCCCGGGTAAAAGATGTCTCATCGGCCCGACCATAGTCGGCTGAACCATAGTAGACAAGACAGTGCCAGAATCCAGCACTTGAAGTCATCCAGTCGCCATGACATGTTGGAGGTCTTTGATCGGACATCGGTGACCCAAGCCTGACATGACACACTTACTGTAGCATTCTGGTTTATTCTGTACAAGGGGTGTTGGTCAATTTGGTCCGCTAGTGATTGCCACAGGAATGAGGTGAGGGTGCTGGTCATGTGTGGCTTCTTATCAGGTGACAGCCTGGTTGGCTTGGAATGTTGCTAGTCCCTGCACTATGGGGCTGGAGAAGCTCATGTGCACCCAGGCTGGTTGCACCTGAAAGCACCGTCATTCCATGGGTGAACTAGGTGGGTCGACCAGCGTGGGTGCTGGTCAGGCATGGTCGCTGGCTGCCAGCGTGCACTGGTTCAGCCGGATTGGGCTTGTCAGGGCTTTGAAAGACAACTGCAGGGTAAGCGACTTACCAGAGGACCACCTCCTGAGCTGTGGAGTGCGGACAGAAGATCAAACTTCACGGTCACCAAGCCTCTGCGCGGTATCTGGCCGGTTGTTGGGTCAGTTACCCACTCGCGCCCTCAACAAGCATTTCGCATAACTGCTCTTTGAACCATCAGGGCCATGGAGTGTCTTAAAGGTTGTCACCTCCACACCGCCGGTGATCAATCGTTTCGAATTGGTGCTCTAGCCAGGACATGGAACTGAGTGTGTGTGTCCTGGGACTCTTGTTCAGAGCCTGAAATGGTTCAGTAGGTCTCTGGGGTATGGCATAACGTGAGGAAGAACCTTATTCAAACCAGGTAGTCTTATTGCAGGCTCCGGTCACATCTACGTGTGCCAACAGCTGCTTTTTATGTGCAGGCGGTAGTGACCGGGTACGGACCCCATTCTCTTCATGTCACTTATTTGCATAATGGTTCTCAAAGGACCGCAATACCCATCGATTTGCCATCGCTGTGTCTTGCAGAAGTGGCGAGCTGGCATTTTGTGCGCCAATTTGTGAGTGTGATTGGCCTGGGTACTTCCAGCGGAGAACGAATATGGACCAATTTTAGGTGTCCCAAGCAGCACAGGAAGTCTGCATGGTCTCGCTCAGCGCGGTGGCCTGCTGCCCATGTCAGATTTCCACTGGACCAAACCATAGCAATACCCGTGTCAAATTCGCCCCTAAATCCAGTGTAAGAGTCCCGCACCAAACTGCACGACCCTACTGAGTGTAGCTCACAGTCGCCATCCTCTGTGCTGAAGGAGCCCCTGATTCAAATACCCCCAAAGCTGTGTAATGGTAAGGCTACCCTAACCCGATAACACCTTAAATAAAACCTGTGAAACCCCCTAGGTACCAGATCCGACTCCGAAAACTCCTAACCTTAATCCTAACCTTACCCGTAAACATCCCTAACCCAAGTAACTCTTACCGCTAAAACAACTAACCTTAATATCCCCATATCCCCTTACCCCTTACCGAACACTCTAAATGTTAACTCCAGCAAATTACACGAGTAGGCGGCGAGTGAGGGCCAGGCGTGAGTTGGCGGTGGGGAAAGTATGGTCCCATTCACACTGAACAACTTTCCTTGCAGTCTTGCAATCTATGAATAAATATGTTGTAAGACATACAAAAAACTGTTCAAAAAACATCATGTCTAATCTCAGAATGTTTTCAAAAGCGATGCTCTTGTTCTCAGTCCCCGACATAAACTCTTTAGTTAATTCCCCATTATTTAACTTCTGATTTGTTTAGATTTTTACTTTAATGGATTCAACTGGTCTCTAAACCAACATACTTTAAATTTAGCTTTAGTAAAATGCGTTTTTCTCTTCCTGCGGCAGGAGAGTTATATATCATTTGTTACTCCTTCGTGGCTGGCCAGGGAAAAGTTTAAAATCAACTTTCCTAAGAACAGGGATGCTCCCCTGTGACATCACTTACTGTACATATACTTCTCCATGCCATGCAATGGTGAGGGAAAAAAACTGATTGTTCCCACCATGTGAATATGTAACTACTTACTTATAACTGCCGCAGTTTGATAATTCTATAATACTATACTGAGTGACACTCATAAAAGCCTGTCTTTTGAACACTCAATCAACACGGTGACCAATTAACCATGTTTGAGCTGTTCTCAAATAGTTAGTCCAGATATTGCCGAACGATAACAATTAAGATTACAAGTAACTCTAGTTAAAACGCATTGTTATTTTTGCTTTCAGGATTTAAACTGACGGAGGCGTAAGTTGCAGGAAGTGGTTAAATGTCAGGGTATGGTTTGCTATGATGAAATGTATTCATTAGTCAAAGTATTTAGTATTTTCGTCATTAGCAGGTCATCAGAGAAACGGATGGTATTCACCAATAAACAAGAAATAATTGAAAGCACATTCTGCGCTGTGAGATTACTTCTTGCAGGTTTCCACTTTCAGCGCAGTCACCGATTTGACGCGACCTACGTGGTCCGCTATAACGTGAGATCCGCACTACAGTATAACGCGGGGTTTGGAGCGAGGTGGACCCCCGAATTAAACAAAAAATTAAAAAAAATTTTTGAATTGTTTTTTTGCCACTACAGCACTCACAGCACACTCAGATCACACACTCACACACACGTGCACACTGCACTCCGACACTGCACCAACATGGCCCTAGGCATTGGATATGCATCAAATCTGGATACAGCATTTACCTTTCGCAGATCCACGCAAAACCTCACCTTCCCATCTAGTTTAGGGACCAACACGATAGGGCTACACCATTCGCTGTGGGACTCCTCGATCACGCCCAATTCCAACATGTCTATTATCTCCCTCTCTACCAGGTCTTTTCGGCCCTCTGGCAATCTATAGGGACGGGACCGTACTTTTACGCCAGGTTCTGTCTCAATCCTATGGGACACTAAATCAGTCTGCCCTGGCAGCTCAGAAAAAACATCTGAGAACTGGTCACATACATCAAGTAGGTCTGACCTTTGTTCCGTTGTTAACTGCTCTCCTATGGGAACCTGATGGTCAGTGTACGTACTACCCTTTGGAAGCTTTGGACCCAAATCCGTCTCTCCTTCCCGAGGGTGAATGAACAGCGATCTCATCGTTTTCCAGGGTTTCAGGAGGTTCATGTGGTAGATTTGTTTACCCTTCCTGGACCCTGGTTGAGAGATCTCATAGTTCACCTCCCCGGTGCGGCGGAGAACTTGGAGAGGACCCTGCCACTTCGCAAGGAGTTTACTCTCTGATGTCGGTAGTAGTAGCATCACTTGGTCCCCAGGTTGGAAGAACCTCAAGCGAGCATTTTGGTTGTACTGCCTCTCTTGACGTTCTTGAGCAGATTTGAGGTTTTCCTTCGCAAACCGACCTATCATATCTAGGCGATTTCTAAGGTCTATGACATACTGAAGGGTATTCTTGGAGGGGGAGGGCTCCTCCTCCCAGGATTCCTTCAGTAGGTCGAGAATACCCCGAGGTTGGCGTCCATATAGGAGCTCAAACGGGGAGAAGCCTGTGGATGATTGGGGAACTTCTCGTACCGCAAACAACAGGAAAGGGAGAAGTTCATCCCAAGCTCGCTTTTCAGTGTCCACAAACTTCCTAAGCATAGTTTTTAAAGTACGGTTAAACCTCTCTACCAATCCATCAGTCTGAGGATGGTAGACCGAGGTCCGTACGGATTTTACCTCCAATAACTTCAGGACATCCTGCATTAACTTTGCCATGAAATTTGTTCCCTGGTCAGTTAACATTACTTGGGGAAGTCCTACCCTAGAAAACAGTTCTAAAAGCCTGTGAGCAACCAGTGGCTGATCTCAGAGGGAAGGCCTCAGGATACCTGGTGGCATAATCAACAACAACGAGTATAATTTATGTCCCTTCGCAGAGGGTTCTAAAGGTCCGACCAGATCTACCCCAATTCTCTCGATTGGGACGGCAACCAAGGGCAGAGGAACCAAAGGAGCCAGCTTCTGTCCTTTTTGGCTAGTTAACTGGCATTCAGGACATGTCTCACATAGTTTCATGATGTCACCATGTATGCCTGGCCAGTAAAACCGGGACGAGATGCGGTCCGTGGTCTTATCTCTGCCCAAATGACTACCCCATGGGAGAGTATGGGCTAGGGTAAACACTGTTTTAATCAACCCTTTAGGGACTAGCATCTGTCGAATGACCTCCCGTTTGTGTAACCTTATTCACACAATATAGTATGTCATTCAACAGTTCAAAATGTGGAAACACTTTTACACCTTGTTCATCTATTATCTTGTTGTTGACCTGTACCACCTTCTCATATTGTCTAGCCAGAGCTGGGTCCTCCCTCTGCCTCTGACGGAAGTCAGGAAGATCCAGGTCTGGCAACACTCCCGTATCTATCTGTTCCCCACCCTGGTCATCCCCGGCCATGACCTGCAGTCCTTTGGGCTGACTAATGTTACCAAAAGTCCCAGCCTTTCTTAACCAGTCCTCTTTTTCTGCACATCTCTGTTTACGTGTCTTTGGGACATGGTGTCTACGGGGGAAAATCTCTGGGGAAAAAGGGAACAAGTCTCCGAGCTTCTCCGGTACCAGAGAAGTAGGCTCCGTAGGAGTAGGGGCCAACAATGTTTCGAGGTAGGGCCAGTCTCGGCCAAGTAGAACAGGAGCAGGTAGCCAGGGAGCAGCTCCCACTAGTAGGCTAGCCTCTTGATCCTGGATACGCAGTGTAACGTTCGCCGTCGGGTATCTCTTTGTATCCCCATGGATACACTCGATATTCCAAGGAGAGTCATAAGATAGTCTATTACTTGGAATTAGGCCCTCTAGGATCAGGGTTTTTCCAGAGCCCGAGTCCAGCATGGCGTTTACTTTTGTCCCCTCCAGAGATGCTGGGACTAACCACGGATGGTGGTCCCCTCGGAGACAAGCTGTGGCAGTGGTTCTGCCATATGAACAGTCCATCTCCTCATCTCCTGAGTCCGTAAACTCGGTCGTCAGCGGAAGCTCTCGACGGGGCTTGGTGTTTGGACCTCTCCGCTGTTGGATGGGGTCCTCCCTTCTGGTTGGTGGGGTTATCCTCTCCACCGGGTGGGTGACAGGAGTCCAGGTTCTCGGGGAATACTGTGGGTGGCGGCCTCCCTTGAGTGATCCAGTGGCCTCGGACCCAGGATGGGCGTCTCTACGGGAGTTTGTACCAGGAACCCTCCGAGATGGGAAAGGGTCTTCCGATCGGGTTGACTGGATCTCCCGAGCTGGCGGGTTGTAGACCCCTCGATTGTCTGCTCTCCTGCCTCTAGTATCACCGGAAGCAACTGGTGTTTGCACCGGCCGTTCCCAGCTATCCTGTTTGGTGTCGTCGCCCAGGAAGTTTTCCACCAAGCGGACCGCTGAATCCAGGGAAAATGCAGTGTGTCTTTTTACCCAGGAGGGGAGGAGGGGGGCAGTATCTGTATGAACTGCTCAAGCACAAACTGTTCAAGGATCTCTGCCTTGTCATGTTTTCCCGGTTGTATCCACCTGGTACATAAGTCTACTAAGCGGTGGGCTACGACCCGGGGTCTGTCTCGGTTTGTATATTTTACTGTCCGGAACGGCTGTCGGTAGGTCTCTGGAGTGAGGCCTAGGCGATCCAGAATAGCAGCCTTTAGTTTCTGATAGTCCATGGCCTCGTCCGCTGGAAGAGCCTGGTAGGCTGCCTGAGCTTCCCCTATGAGGAGTGGAGCCAGAGTCATTACCCAGTGATCAACTGTCCAGCCGTGGGCCGTGGCTACCCTTTCAAAAGTGAGGAGAAATGCCTCGTGGTCTTCGTTTGTCTTCATTTTAGGCAGCATCACCGGTGGGTTATTTGGAATCCCTGGTCTGCCTGGTGTTGGGCCTTCGACCAGCAGTTGGAGTAGCTTTTCCTCTCGCCGGGCCTGTTGCTCATCTTGCTGGGCTTGTCGCTCAGCTTGCTGGGCTTGTCGCTCATCTTGCTGGGCTTGTCGCTCTGCTTGCTTCTCTGCTAACTGGAGCTGTTGCTCAAGGAACTGAGAAAAAAAATTCTCCATTTTTTCCATTTTTTTTTGTGTGGCCCTTCATATACAGGGGCCGTCCGACATCCCACTTCTGACACCACCTGTGGCAGGACAGCCTGTAGCCGAGGTCAGGGAACAGTCCACACGTATAGTTTCAGGATAAATAAAAATGTTCAGTGGCTTTATTTCTCCACAGTAACATAACATGCAGGGGTACACTGTCCCTTTAACAAAATTAATCCTGCTCTACTTTGGGAGAAAAACTGACTAATAACACAGCAGACCTATCTAGCAGGCTGGCTAAACCAGAACCAAACCATAAGGGTACTTTAAGCAGTCAGTAAACAAATGAATAATCCTTACTTTAGTTGAAGTAGTCTTTGGTGAAATCCCTCTGGCTAAGGGCTCACACAGCAGTGTGCTTCTCTCTCTCTCTCTCTCTGGCAGCTACTGCCAGTCACATGATTCTTTATCTACCTTGCTGGCTCTCAGGTGTCAGCTAAAGAGTTCTAATTTCCTAACTTCCACCTGAGTTAACCCTTATGAGTGCTGGATGAAGCACTCAGACATATGTCTCCCAGGCGTAACTGATAGGAGTTGACTTCACTCTGTCACAGTGTATTTTCGTAATATTTTGTAAATCAAGCTTTGTGTGTTCATTGTGTAAATAAATTACAGTTTATTTATCTTCTGCTTTGCTCAATCAAAGGATCCGGGTATTAAGGTGTTAAAAGCATTGGTCTCCCATGACAGGCCAGTGTTAGGGACAGAATTTAGGGATGCAGTGAAAGCTGACCCCAGCTTAGAAGATATGAGACTTCGGGCATTTGAGTCTCCGGAAAATGAGGGGTCAGATCACTTTCTGTGTCACTGCGGGCTTCTGAATAGGGAGCAAGGTTCTACTGGGATAGATAGGGTCTGGACTGGTAGAAGACAGATAGTGGTACCCAGGTAGTATAGGCAGTATTTATTGCAGGTTGCCCACTCCATTCCAATAGCGGGGCATCAGGGGGTCACTCGCACGAGAGCCTGGCTGTTGCAGAATTACTACTGGCCAGGGGCACCAGGCACAGTGGAAGAGTTCTGCTGCTCCTGTGATACCTGCCAGTGAGTGGGTAAGGCGGGTGATCGTGTGAAGGCACCCCTGAACCCGTTACCGGTAATCAGAGAACCATTCCAGAGGGTAGCTATGGATTTAGTGGGTCCCCTTATGGTTTCCGAGATGGTCAGGGAAATGCTACATCCTCATGGTGGTGGACTTTGCCACCCGGTACCCTGAGGCTGTAGCGCTTGCATCCATAGATGCTAAGGCAGTGACAAAGGCATTGTTAGGGATTTTTACCAGAGTAGGTTTCCCTAGCGAGATCCTAAATGTTCAAGGGTCACAATTCATGAGTGAATTGTTACAGTGTCTTTTGGATGCGTGAGGGGTGAAGCACCAGCGCAAGACCCCTTATCACCCACAAACAAACAGACTATGTGAGAGGTTCAATGGTACCCTGAAGTAGATGCTTTGTGCGTTTATAGAGGCGTTTATAGAGGCAGAGGGGAAAGACTGAGTGATTCACCTGCAGCACTTGCTGTTTGCATACCGAGAGGTACCGCAATAATCTACAGACTTTTCTCCTTTCGAGCTGCTGTATGGGCTCAGGGTATAGGGACCTCTCGACCTGTTCCATGAGGGAAGGGGAGACTACCTATTCTGATGCTTCTGTGCTTCAGTACGTGGTAAATCTCAGAGATTGGTTAGAGATGCTCATGGTGTTGGCACAGGACAACCTTAGGGATGCTCAGACCAAGCAGAAAACTTGGTATGATCAGAATGCCCGTAGTAAGTCATTCATCCCAAGACAGCAAGTACTTGTTCTAAAGCCCACTCGGGAGAACAAATTAATGGCTGCCTGGTCTGGACCATACACGGTTCTCAGAAAGATGAATGAGTGCAACTATGTTGTACAGTTAGATGGAGATACAGGTAGAACTAGGACATATCACATTAACATGCTCAATGTGCACCGAGTGAGGCATCAGTGCTGGCTATCTGTAGCCCACCAATGGGGGACCCAGCAAGCAATGCTCTGTCTGACCTCCTAGGGGAGGCTAGGCAGGGGGGTACAGTGGAGCAGGTAAAGATAGGGTCCCAGTTGAGTAGGCAGCAGAGAGCAGAGGCTAGGGTTATGTTAGAGCAGTATAGGGTTCTGTTATCGGACAAGCCGGGCAGGACACATATTACAGATCATCCTGTGCTCACTGGTGATCTGCGTCCTCTGCATAAGCATTCCTACCAGGTATCTGGAGAGGTGAAGGGCCATATAGACAGGGAGGTAGAAGAGATGCTGGCCCTAGGGATAATTGTACTGTCTCAGAGCCCTTGGGCGTGTCCGGTAGTTCTTGTACCAAGAAGGATGGGACCACCTGCTTCTGTGTGGACTACCGGAAGCTCAATGCAGGGACGGTTTCAGATGCTTATCCCATGCCCCACAAGGATGAGTTTCTAGATGAACTCGCGGGGGCAAAGTATCTGATGACCATGGATTTAAGTAAAGAGTACTGGCAAATCCCCCTGACCCAGGAGGCGAGGGAGAAGTCAGCTTTCATCAATCCGAGTGGCCTATATGAGTTCTTAGTGATGCCAGTCGGGATGAAGAATGCCCCGGCTACCTTCCAATGCCTGGTCAATAGGTTGTTAGAAGGGATGCAGAGTTATGCACGGGCATACATAGATGATATTGCTGTCTTTAGTAATTCATGGGAATCACATCTAGTGCATGCAGCAGTGGTGCAAGAATTGGGGAAGCAGGGCTTACCTTGAAATCCACTAAGTGTTTGGTAGGAATGGCTGAGGTATTGTACCTGGGGCACAGGGTGGGCGGAGGAAATCTGAAGCCTGAACCAGCTAAGGTAGAGGCAATAGTGCAGTGGCCTATTCCCAAGACTAAGAAGCAGGTTATGGCTTTCTTAGGCACTGCTGGCTATTATAGGAAGTTTGTCCCACAGTATATTTCAGTGGCCAAACCCCTAACTGACTAGACACAGAAGCGACTCTCAGTTCTGATTTCCCACTTGTGAAAATGCATTTCAGGCATTGAAGACCGCATTGGCCAGTGTCCCTATTCTAGCTGCACCAGACTACTCCAAAACGTTTTTGGTGCAGGCCGATGCCTCTGACTTTGGTATCGGTGCTGTGCTTAGCCAAGTGGGGGAGGAGAGCATACTGTGGTGTAGCTGAGCCACACATTTCTGCCCAGGGAAGTGGCTTATGCCACTATTGAAAAAGTGTCTGGCAATTGTATGGGCACAACGCAAGTTGCAGCCCTATCTATACAGTCGTTCATTCACAGTACTCACAGACCATAATCCCCTGAGTTGGTTACGACTGGTGTCCGGGCAAAATGCCAAGCTGATGCGCTGGAGTCTTGCTCTGCAAGAGTTTGATATCATGATCCAGCACAAGAAAGGCAGGGAGCACGGCAATGCCGAAAGACTCTCCCACAAGGACAGTCCTGTTGAACAGTTAACCTCAAGAGTTGTCCGGTCTATTAAACCACTGAACGGTGTGGTTATAATAGCCCCTACACGTTGAGGTGGAGACATGTGATGGTGAAGGGGTATGAAGGAAAAACCTCTTTCTTGGCTAGGTTTCAGAACTGAGAGGAACCTTTCCTCTGCCAAGAAAGCTGAAGGCCTTGTGACTGGATACACATCTGCACCGTTTGTAGCAGACTTCCCGGGGAAGCTTTCACGCACTGCCACTTGTTATCTCTGATTTTTGATGAACTTACAGGCCCAGAAATATGAAAGAAATGAAACGTAATGCATGCCAGGTTTCAAATCTTTTGTCTCAATATATTATTCATAGGGTAATGACTTTTATACCAGAAAAAGAAGATACTGATTAGAGGCGTAAATAGGCGTAACATAGGCGTAGCATAGGCGTAACCTGGGTGTGTCTTGGGTGTAGCTTTGATTAGAGGCGTGATTTAGGGGCAGGACATATTAGTGGCATGATTTTGGGATGTGTTTCTCCCAATACAAGCAATGTCTGAATACATAGCTTATTCATTGTCTGTTATCAAAAGAGACCTTGAATCTCTAGCAACTAAGTTATACTATTTTGCCTCTTTCAGAGAACCAGTCTTTTGTATATTTGACTAAAAGAGCAGGAAACTGACAATACAAAAAGTATCTTAGCAATATCCTGAGCAGGGAGAAAGGAAATGTAATTTGGCAGAAACTGAGTGCATTAGGAATTATATTTCAGCAAAAGGCTGACTACAGAATCTTAACTAGTTATGATCAGACAAAATGGATGCTTAACACAAGTGTAGATTCTGGCCTGACCTACTGGTCCTAACAGGGTACCCAGGCCAGTAAATAAAGGTATTATGCCGGCTAGATGCCCCTGAGCTATATTGGGGAATGATGATTGTCAGTTCTTCAACCCAGTAATGGCAGCAACACCATGCTTGTATTAAAAATGTCTGTGTGTGTCCCACCAGGTATAAGGTTGTGATAATAATCTCATATTAGAACAAGTAAATATACCATTACCGTACAAGGTGGAGATAGGTTTAATCTTTTGCATAGAGGAGAAATGTATTGGCCCATAGAGTAGGGGTGTGCAACTCCAGTCTTCAACAGCCACAAACTGGTCAGATTTTTAGGATCTCCCTGCTTCAGCACAGGTGGCTCCGTTGAAGACTGCACCACCTGTGCTGAACCAGGGATATCCTGAAAACCTGACCATTTGGAGGCCCTTGAGGACAGGAGTTGCACACCTCTGCCATAGAGGGTTTAATGAGGAAATTGAGTTCACATGTTTTCTTTATTAGATCCATAATGCTCTGCTTTCTTTTTTTTGTAAAATGAATGATTGGGTAACAATTTGACATTTATATTATTGTATCTTTTATGTACACAGGTTGCTCAATCAGTGGCTCAGTCTTTGCCATGCTCACTCCCCTTCTTGTGCTGTATGGTGAAGTCACACTCTTGTAGGGCCAGACTCCACCGCAGAAGCTTGGCATTATCCCCTGATACCAGCAGCAACTATCTGAGGGATTGTGGTCTGTAATGACCATAAAAAGGCAGCCATACATATATGGCTGGAGTTTCCGGAGAGCCCATACTAAAGCCAAGTATTCCTTCTCGATTGTAGCATAAGCAGCCCCCCAATCTAGTATCTTGTGGCTCCAGTACACGATTGAGTGTTCAACCCCCTCATCACCCACCTGACTCAGCACTGCACCAATGCCAAAGTTAGAGGCAACAGTGTGAATCAGGAACCGCTTGTAATAGTCTGGATCTTCCAGGATCAAACTACTTACCAGGGCAGCCTTGAGAGTGGAGAAGGCACTCTCAAACTCCAGTGACAAGGTTACAGTGTGAGGGAGCCGCTTCGTAGTCATTCAAGGGTTTGGCCAGGGCACTGTAGTGGGGTGCAAACTTGTGGTAATACCCAGCGGTCCCAAGAAATGCTAGCACCTGTTTATGGGTCTTGGGAACTGACCACCCCACAATGGCTTCCACCTTGGCAGACTCAGGCTTTAGATGACCCCCGCCTACACTATGCCCAAGGTTTACAAACTCTGCCACTACTATTTGGCACTTGGCCAGCTTTAGCGTTAGCCTGGCCTCCTGGATGTGGGCAAGGAACACCACTATATGGGTAAGGTGATCTAAGTATGTCCGGGCATACCCCTGCATTCCCTCCAGCAGGCGATTGACCGGACACTGGAAAGTAGCCTGAGGAGCCGCGAGCTGGGATCCGAGCTCCACACTCATTCACTTCCCGGGTAAAAGATGCTCTGGCCCGACCATATCAGGCTGAACCAGAGTAACAGCAGTGCCAGAATCCAGCATACTGGAAGTCATCCAGTCTCCAATGATCACTGGTTGGAGGTTTTTGATCCGGACATCGGTGGGCCCAAGCCTGACCATGACAACTTACTGTAGCATGCTGGTTTATCTGGAACAAAGGGGTTGGTCAATTTGGTCGCTGTGATTGGCACAGGGAATGTAGGTGAGGGTGCTGGGTCATCTTGGCTGCTTATCCAGGTGACAGCCTGGGTTGCTGGGGAATGTTGCTCAGCCCCTGCACTATGGGGCTGGAGAAGCTTCATGTGCCCCAGCTGGTTGCACCTGAAGCACAGTCATTCATGGGTGAACTAGGTGGGTGCCAGCTGGGTGCTGGTAGGCATGGTAGCTGGCTGCCAGGAGCTTGCACTGGTTCAAGCCGGATTGGGCTGTCAGGGCTTGAAAGACACTGCAGGGTTAAGGACTACCAGAGGCCACCTCCTGAGCTGTGGATGTGCGGACATGAAGTCAACTGCACGGGCAGCCACTTGCCTCATGCTGGCCGGTTTGCGGTCAGTTACCCACTCTCGCACCTCAGACAAGCATTTCAGCATGAACTGCTCTTTGACCATCAGGCCATGGAGTGTCTTAAAGGTTGTCACCTCACACCCGGTGATCAATCGTTTAGATTGGTGCTCTAGCCAGGACATGAACTTGAGGTGTGTGTCCTGGGACTCTTTGTTCAGAGCTCTGAACTGGTCCAGTAGGTCTCTGGGGTAATGGCATAACGTGTAAGGAGAACCTTATTCAAAACCAGGTAGTCCTTTGCAGGCTCCCGGTCCATCTCACGGTGTGCCACAGCTGCTTTGTTGTGCAGCTGAGTGACCAGGTACTTGACCCATTCCTCTTCATGTAAGTCATGTATTTCATAATGGTTCTCAAAGGACCGCAGATACCCATCGATGCCATCTGTGTCTTTGCAGAACGTGGCGAAGCTGGCATTTGTGAGCTGCCATTTGTGAGTGTGATTGGCCTGGGACTTCCAGCGGACGAATGGACCTCAATTATATAGGTGCCCAAGCAGCCAGGAGCTCCTGCATGGTTACTCGCTCAGCAGCGGTGGCCCTGCTGCCCATGCCAGATTTCCACTGGCTAAACCATTAGCAATACCCGTGTCTAAAATCGCCCCTAAATCCCAGTCTAAGATGCCCCGCACCCAACTCACGACCACTGGTGTAGCTCACAGTCGGCCATCTCGTTGCGAAGGTAGCCCCTGATTCCAAAAGCCCCCAAAAGCTTGTAATGTTAAGTCCTTACCCTAACCCGATAACACCTTAAACTAAACCCCTAGCCCATTAACCCCTTACCCTAAAACTCCTAACCTTAATCCCCTAACCTTACCCTAAAATCCCTAACCCATTAACTCCTTACCCTAAAACAACTAACCTTAATCCCCTAACCTTACCCCTTACCGTAAAACTCCTAAAGTTAACTCCTTAATAACTTACCTTAGCGGCGAGGTGGCCAGCAGTGAGTTGGCGGTGGGGGAAAGTTGTCCCATTCCACCTGAAACTTTCCTTTGCAGTCTTGCAATCTATGATAAAATATGTTGTAAGAACATACAATAAACTGTTAAAACATCATGTTCTATCTCAGAAATGTTTTCAAGCGATGCTCTTTGGTCCTCATCCCCGAAATAACTCTATTTTAGATTACCATTATTTTAACTTCTCATGTGCTGAGATTATTCACTTTTATGGTATTCAACTGGGCTAAACCACTACTTAATTTATGCTTTAGTAAAATGCGTTTTTTCTTCTGCTGCAGTGAGAGTATATATCATTTTTTAATCCTGTGGCTGCCAGGGAAATAGTTAAATCAAACGTTTCCTAAGAAAAATGTCTCCCCTGTGACATAACTTACTGTACAGTATACCTCATCCCATGCAATGGGAGAAAAAAACTGTTTTCCCAATAAAATATTAATACATCTACTTATACTGCCGCAGTTTGATAGATTCATAATATATACTGCAGTGACACTCATAAAAAGGCCTTCTATTTGAACGCTAATCAACAGGTTGACAATTATACCATGTTTGAGCTGTTCTAAATGTTGAGTCCAATATGCCAGACATACAATTAATTACAAGTAAATCTAGGTTAAACAGCATTTTATTTTGCTTTCAAGGATGTTAACTGGACTGGAGGTAGATTGCAAGGGATTAAATGTCAAGGTTAGTGTTTGCTATGATGAAAATGTATTCATTAGTCAAGTATTTAGTATTTCGCACTTGCTCAGCAAGAACAGGATTGTATCACAGAACTAAAATATTGAAAACACATTCTGCGCTGTGAATTACTTCTGCAGTTAATTACAGCTCATCACCGTTGTAGCGCGATCCGCTATAACGTGGATCCGCTATAACGTGGATCCGCATACAGTATAACGCGGTTTGAGCATGGACCCCGAATTAAAAAAAATTAAAAAAATATTTTTGAATTTTTTTTTGCACACTACACACTCACAGCACACTACACACACTCAAAGCACACTGCACACACTCCCAGCACACTGCACACACTCACTGCACACACACTGCACACTGCACACACTCACAGAACACTGCACACTGCACACACAGCACACTGCACACACCACACTCACACCCCTCTCCCACTACCCCTCCCTACCTTTGGTGTCGGTTGCTGAGATCGGAGTGGAGCTGGCATCGGGAGGGGGGTGGTGTCGGAGTGGAGCTGGCATTGGGAGCGGGGGTGTCGTAGCGGAGCTGGCATCGTGAGGGGGGGTGTCGGAGCGGAGCTGGCATTGGGAAGTAGCCAGGTTTAAAGTAGCCAGGTTTAAAGTAGCCAGGTTTAAAGTAGCATGTATTGCTGGAGTTTAAAAGGGAGTTCAAAAGTGGACAACACCTACTGGCCCCGATTCCTGGATTTGATCTACGCTGGAAAGGAGGATATTATCTATCTCAGACTGCACATCTCAGCACTTTACTATTGCTGTGATGCCGCCTTTACTATTTATATTTGCTGTAACCTCACTTCTTTTCCAATCATGCACTTCTTTCTAACAGCCTCATGTCTCCAACTCTATTCATATATCTCCATCTCCCCTTTCTTCGCCACTTCTCAGTTCACATGAACTACTTTCTTACCTTCGCCCTCTGCGACTACACAGCTATACCCCCTGCACTAAAACACACAGCTACAAATCATCCTCACACATTCTCTTTCTATCCATGCTTCTCCTCCTTGCTTCTGGGGATCTCTCTGCCAATCTTGGTCCCTGCTTTATTTCTACATGCTTTCGTCCTCACCTGCCAAATGCAACTTCTACTTGTTCTGGTGTCAACCCCTCCAACCTCATACCCATCCCCAGCCACCCTCCCTCCTCTCCCCCTTTTTCCTGTGCCCTTTGGAATGCTCGCTCCTTAACAAGTCCCTCTCTGTGCATGACTTCTTTCTCTCTCACGCTCTGCTCCTATTTGCTATAACTTATGGTGGTCTTTCTTTCTCCCATACACCGCGCCCTGATGGCAGGGGTGGAGGCATGGAGTTCCTGCTCTCCTCTATCTGCCGTTACCTAACCCTTCCAATTCATCCCTCTCTTGCTTTTCCTTCCTTTGAGGCTCACAATGTCCAGATCGTCTCTCCTCTCCTTGTCCACGTAGCGGTCATCTATCGCCCACCTACCTCTACTCATCCCCCTTCTGACTTTATCTCACACTTTTAATCCTGTCTCCCTTTCTTTCTCTCTCTCCTCACTCCTCGGTTCTTCTCCTTGGGGACTTCAACTGCCACATTGATGAACCCTCTCTCCCTTGGGCTTCCCGCTTTCTCTCTCTAACCACTTCTTTTGGCCTTCAACAGTGGACTGCAGCCAGCACCCACAAGGATGGCCACTATCTAAACCTGGTTTTCACTAAAAGCTTTTCTCTCTGATTTCTCTATTTCCCCCTTTCCTCTCTCTGACCATCAGCTCGTCTCATTTTCTCTCTCGCTTTTCCCCTTCTCCGTCCCTCGTTTATGCAGAAACCTGCGCTCTATTAACCTACCAGCCTATGATTCCACTTTACGCTCCTCCCTCGGTTCTGCCCCAGACCCTGACAACCTGGTCAGGAACTACAACTCTGCCTTATCCTCCTCTCTTGATCTACATACCCCACTTTCTCTCTGCTGTCCTCGCCCTTCAAACCCCAGACACTGGCAAAATTCCCACGCGCGTATGCTGCGTTCCTCTGAATGCCTCTGGAGGAAATTTCACACTATCGCAGACTTCCTTCACTACAAATTTATGCTATCCTGTTACAACTGTGCCCTCTCACAGGCTAAACAAACTTACTTTTCTTCATTAATCAACACGCACAAATCACGCCAACTCTTCTCTGTCTTTGGCTCTACTCAAACCACCCTCCGCTGCCTCTTCTTCCTCCATCTCACCTCAGAACTTTGCTGACTATTTTAAGGAAAAGGTGGAATCCATACGTCAGAACATCCCGTTTCCTCCTCCCATCCTACACCGCTTCCTAACTGTCCTCTTGCCTTCCTTGACTCTTTCTGCTGTCTCAGAGGAGGATGTGTCACTGCTGATCTCCTCTTCTCCCTCTACCACTTGCCCTCATGACCCCATTCCCTCCCATCTCCTAAAACCTCTGGCTCCTACTATAATCCCTATGCTCACACACATTTTAACTCCTCCCTCTACTCTGATACCTTTCCCTCCTCCTTCAAACATGCAACAGTTATATCATTACTCAAAAACAGCAAGCTTGACCCCACCTGCCTTTCTATAACTATCGACCTGTCTCCCTCCTGCCTTTTGCCTCTAAACTCCTTGAACATCGTGTGTTCTCTCGCTTCCTCCACTTTCTCAACACCTATTCTCTTCTAGACTCTCTACAATCTGGCTTCCGCACTGCTCACTCACTAAAATAACTAATGACCTCCATGCTGCCAAATACAGAGGTCATTACACTCTGCTCATATTACTTGTCCTCTCTGCAGCATTTGACACCATGGACCACCCTCTTCCCCTTCACATTCTCCATATTCTTGGTATTCGTAACAAAGCTCTATCCTGGATCTCCTCTTACCCAAAGTATGATGGGAGAGGTCTCTTCTGCCAACACTTCCTCCTCCTCTATCGATCTCTCTGTGGGGGGTACCCAGGGCTCTGTCCTGGGAACTCTCCTATTTTCTCTATACACACACTCTCTCTAGGTGACCTAATCACATCTCTTGGGTTTAAATATCACCTCTATGCTGACAACACACAAATTTACTTTTCAACCCCTGACCATACACCTGCTGTACAGACCAAAGATTCTGAATGTCTCTCTGCGATATCATCCTGGATGGCCCTCCGACGACAAACTTAACATGTCAAACACAGAGCTCCTCATACTTCCTCCCAAACCTACCACCTCCTTCCACATTACTGTTGGAAGTACTATCATTCAACCAGTAGCCCAAGCACACTGCCTAGGGGTTACACTTGACTCCTCTCACATTCAAAACGTATCTAAAACCTGTCGCTTTTTTCCTCCGCAATATAACAAAGATACGCCCTTTCCTCTGTTGCTCGCCTGCTAAAATTCTGACTCAGGCCCTCATTCTCTCCCATCTCGATTACTGTAACCTCCTGTCCGGAGACTGATGCAGAAATCCACCGGGAGGTGCAAGTAAAGCACCGGGCAGCAGCTATACACAACGCCACCCTTCAATCGGCGGTTCTCTCCACCACCAGTTTTACTAAGGGAAAATGTGAGTTTCCTTAAACCATTTGTGATCAATACATGACTTATAGTTCAAATTGTATGCACTATTGTGATTCTCTTTATTTACATATCAATCACTCCACTGAGGGATATCCTGATTCCTGCTATACAAAGGGCTCCAGTCAGAGAGAGATGGATCTCTGACATGCTATAATCTACCACGATTTTTGTGAGTTCTATTCCTGTTATTGAATGTTATTCTAGCAGTGATCTACCATCTGCACTATATATATATCTTATTTTTTACATATCACGATCCTTCCCTGCGCTCCTCCTCAACTCCAAGAAAAGAAAAATCAACACGCCCCCTGCCTCTAACATCATCAGCCAGATGAGCCCTGCTCTAATTAGCTACTGAGAAATTTCTCACGCTTCTGATAGGACTCTAGGTTTCTGTGAATGAAACTCAAGAGGTATTATAAACCACTACACCCATCAGGTTTTTAGTTCTCTCAAGGTTCTCTAAGGTTCTCCAATATTTTAAGCACCAAAGTCGAGTGAGTCAAATTCCAGATCTGGAGAGAAGGGAGGGGTGACGTCTGGAACTGCAGCCTGATTTCAGTTCCAGGACATTCAGGCTAAATCTCAGTCAGAGGAAAATACTTAGGTAGGTTTCCCTGCACCTAGGAGAGTTTAGTTGTGTACCCCTGTGACATGGTGAAGTCAACCCCTATCAATTATGCCTGGGAAACATATGTCTGAGTGCTTCATCCAGCACTCATAAGGGTTAACTCAGGTGGAAGCTAGCTAATCAGGATGTACGCTGACACCTGAGAGCCAGCAAGGTAGATAAGGATCTTGCTACTAGCAGTAGCTGTCTCTCTCATACCAGAGCACATGGATATATGTGCTGCTAGCAGACGGATACAGCACACTACTTACTGCAGCCAAGTAAGATTTGTTTCATTTGTTTTCATGACTGCTTAAAAGACTCTTACGGTTTGGTTATGGTTTAGTCAGCCAGCCTGCTAGATAGGTCTGCTGTGTTAGTCAGTTTCACCCACTGTGGAGCAGGATTTGCTTTGTTTAAAGGGATAGTGTACCCGCATGTTATGTTGCTGTGGAGAAATAAAGCGTTTTCATTTACCCTGAAACTACATGTGTGGACTGTTCCCTGACCTCGGCTACAGGCCGTCCTGCCACAGGTGGTGTCAGAAGTGGGATGTCGGACGGCCCCTGTATCTGAAGGGCCACACAAAAAAAAAATGGAGACATTTTTTCCTCAGTTCCTTGAGCAACAGCTCCAGCTAGCAGAGAAACAAGCTGAGCAAAGGCCCAGCAAATAGAATGGCAGGCCAAGCAAGCAGAGCGACAAGCCCAGCAAGATGAGCAACAGGCCCGGCGAGAGGAAAAGCTACTATCTGGTGGCATAATCTACAGTACCACAACGAGTATAAATTTATGTCCCTTCGCAGAGGGTTCTAAAGGTCCGACCAGATCTACCCCAATTCTCTCGAATGGGACGGCTACCAAGGGCAGAGGAACCAAGTGAGCCGGCTTCTGTCCTTTTTGGCTAGTTAACTGGCATTCAGGACATGTCTCACATAGTTTCATGATGTCACCATGTATGCCTGGCCAGTAAAACCAGGACGAGATGCGGTCCGTGGTTTTATCTCTGCCCAAATGACCACCCCATGGGAGAGTATGGGCTAGGGTGAACACCGTTTTCATCAACCCTTTAGGGACTAGCATCTGTCGAATGACCTCCCCTGTTTGTGTAACCTTATTCACACGATATAGAATGTCATTCAACAGTTCAAAATGTGGAAACACTTTTACACCCTGTTCATCCATTATCTTGTTGTTTACCTGTACCACCTTCTCACATTGTCTAGCCAGAGCTGGGTCCTCCCTCTGCCTCTGACGGAAGTCAGGAAGATCCAGGTCTGGCAAAATTCCCGTATCTATCTGTTCCCCACCCTGGTCATCCCCGGCCATGACCTGCAGTCCTTTGGGCTGACTAATTTTACCAAGAGTCCCAGCCTTTCTTAACCAGTCCTCTTTTTCCGCACGTGTCTGTTTACATGTCTTTGGGACATGGTGTCTACGGGGAAAAATCTCTGGGGAAAAAGGGAACAAGTCTCAGGGCTTCTCCGGTACCAGAGAAGTAGGCTCCGTAGGAGTAGGGGCCAACAATGTTTCGAGGTAGGGCCAGTCTCGGCCAAGTAGAACAGGAGCAGGTAGCCAGGAATAAAACTCCCACTAGTAGGCTAGCCTCTTGATCCTGGATTCGCAGTAGAACGTTCACCGTCGGGTATCTCTTTGTATCCCCATGGATACACTCGATATTCCAAGGAGAGTCATAAGATAGTCTATTGCTTGGAATTAGGCCCTCTAGGATCAGGGTTTCTCCAGAGCCCGAGTCCAGCATGGCGTTTACTTTTGTCCCCTCCAGAGATGCTGGGACTAACCACGGATTGTGGTCCCCTCGGAGACAAGCTGTGGCAGTGGTTCTGCCATATGAACAGTCCATCTCATCATCTCCTGAATCCGCAACCTCGGTCGTCAGCGGAAGCTCTCGACGGGGCTCGGTGTTTGGACCTCTCCGCTGTTGGATAGGGTCCTCCCTTCTGGTTGGTGGGGTTATCCTCTCCACCAGGTGGGTGACAGGAGTCCAGGTTCTCGGGGAATACTGTGGGTGGCGGCCTCCCTTGAGTGATCCAGTGGCCTCGGACCCAGGATGGGCGTCTCTGCGGGAGTTTGTACCAGGAACCCTCCAAGATGGGAAAGGGTCTTCCGATCGGGTTGACTGGATCTCCCGAGCTGGCGGGTTGTAGACCCCTCGATTGTCTGCTCTCCTGCCTCTAGCATCACCGGAAGCAACTGGTGTTTGCACCGGTCGTTCCCAGCTATCCTGTTGGGTGTCGTCGCCCAGGAAGTTTTCCACCAAGTGGACCGCTGAATCCAGGGAAAATGCAGCGTGTCTTTTTACCCAGGAGGGGAGGAGGGGGGCAGTATCTGTATGAACTGCTCGAGCACAAACTGTTCAAGGATCTCTGCCTTGTCATGTTTTTCCGGTTGTATCCACCTGGTACATAAGTCTACTAAGTGGTGGGCTACGACCCGGGGTCTGTCTCTGTTTGTATATTTGACTGTCCGGAACCGCCGTCGGTAGGTCTCTGGAGTGAGGCCTAGGCGATCCAGAATAGCAGCCTTTAGTTGCTGATAGTCCATGGCCTCGTCTGCTGGAAGAGCCTGGTAGGCTGCCTGAGCTTCCCCTATGAGGAGTGGAGCCAGAGTCGTTACCCAGCGATCAACTGTCCAGCCGTGGGCCGTGGCTACCCTTTCAAAAGTGAGGAGAAATGCCTCTGGGTCTTCGTTTGGCTTCATTTTATGCTGCATCACCGGTGGGTTATTTGGAATCCCTGGTCTGCTGGGGCTGGGCCTTCGGCCAGCAATTAGAGTAGCTTTTCCTCTCGCCAGGCCTGTCGCTCATCTTGCTGGGCCTGTCGCTCAACTTGTTTCTCTGCTAGCTGGAGCTGTTGCTCAAGGAACTGAGAAAAAATTGTCTCCATTTTTTTTCCCCGTCTGTGTGTGTGTGTGTGGCCCTTCAGATACAGGGCCTGTCCAACATCCCACTTCTGACACCACCTGTGGCAGGACGGCCTGTAGCCGAGGTCAGGGAACAGTTCACACGTGTAGTTTCAGGATTAATGAAAACGTTCAGTGGCTTTATTTCTCCACAGCAACATAACATGCGGGTCCCTTTAAGCAAATAAAGCAAATAAATCCTGCTCCACGTTGGGAGAAAACTGACTAACACAGCAGTCCTAGCTAGCAGGCTGGCTGGCTAAACCATACCCAAACCGTAAGAGTCTTTTTAAGCAGTCATGTAAACAAATGAAAGAAATCTTACTTTGGCTGCAGTAAGTAGTGTGCTGTATCCTTCTGGCTAGCAGCACATCTATCCATGTGCTCTCCTCTGACACAGACAGCTACTGCTGGTAACAAGATCCTTATCTACCTTGTTGGCTCTCAGGTGTCAGCTTACATCATGATTAGCTAGCTTCCACCTGAGTTAACCCTTATGAGTGCTGGATGAAGCACTCAGAGATATGTTTCCCAGGCATAACTGATAGGGGTTGACTTCACCCTGTCACAGCCCAGAACAAGACATTTCCACAGAGACCTCAGGGACTTCTCCTCCCATTGCCAGTGCCTGCTCGTCCATGGTCCCATATCTCCATGGATTTCATAGTCGACCTCCCTAGGTCTAGGGGCTTCAACACCATTTTAGTTGTCGTAGACAGGTTTTCGAAGATGGCCCACTTCATCACCCTCAAGAGACTGCCCTCCTCTCCTGCCCTAGCAGACATTTTCTCAGAGCATATCTTTAGGATCCATGGCATTCCGTCTTCCATTGTCTCTGACAGAGGATCCCAGTTTGTCTCCAAGTTCTGGAGGACCTTCACTAAAAGACTGGGAATTGTCTCTTCCTTCTCCTCTGCATACCACCCCCAGTACAATGGACAGACAGAGAGAACTAACCAGTCGCTGGAGAAATACCTCAGATGTTTCATCTCCGATTCCCAGGACGATTGGTCCCAACTCCTCCCGTGGGCAGAGTACGCGGTCAATTCGGCACGAAGTGAATCCACCCGAGAATCTCCATTTTTTGTCAATTATGGGTTTCACCCTACCTGCCTACCTATTTCCAATGTTACTTCTGGGGTACCTGCGGTAGACGAACGGATTTCCACTCTCCAAGACATTTGGTCCAAGGTACAAAAATCTCTCCACAAGGCCGCCGATACCTCTAGACTTCAGGTCAATCGCCACCGTCGGCCAGCACCCAACTACAAGTCAGGGGATTTAGTATGGCTCTCATCAAGAAACATCCGCTTGAGAGTCCCTTCCCCTAAACTGGCTCCTAGGTTTTGGGGACCCTTTCCCGTCATGGAGCAGATTAACTCAGTGGCGTTTCGACTTAAACTACCACCCTCCATGGGGATCCCAGACGTTTTTCATGCCTCGCTATTAAAACCCCACATTGCCAATCATTTCTTTTCAAAACAGACCAGCAAGCCAGATCCAGTCACGGTACTCAATAATGAGGAATACGAGGTACAAGCCTTACTGGACTCTGCATCTCCAGGGGGCAGCTTCAGTTTTTGGTCCACTGGAGGGGCTTCGGACCCGATGAGAGGTCTTGGGTTTCGCTCAAAGACATCCATGCGCCCAGCCTCCTGAAGACTTTTAGGAGGAAATTTCCAGACAAGCCGTTCTTGGATCGTCCTGAGGCCGATCCTGAAGAGGGGGGTACTGTTAGGAATGTGAGCACACAGCGCCTCAGGCGGAGCTCACGGCTCTCTCCTTACACTGCTCAGACCCTTCCACTACAACCACGCAAGCCCCATTCAACTTCATCACTTACCCCTCGGCATGGTGGGACGCTCCAAGAGGTACTTCCTCCATGCTTTGTGCCACAGCCATCGGCACGGAATCACCACCCCGCGCGCACGTGCGCACCCCATGTTGCTTCCTCTCATGCGCACGTCGGACTTACAGTGCACACACAAAAGCCCTTGAACTTTTCCCCACTCAGGCTCCGCCCCCAAACACCGCACGGTTACAATCTGGCTCTTGCTGAGTGTCACCTGAGCTCTAAGAACAGCATCCAATGCACTGAAGCTCCCTGGGCTCCTCCAGGCACGCCCCCTCTCCTGGTTGGCTGTTCCAGCTTTATATACCCTCTCTGTTCTGTGCTTCCTCGCTCGTCACAGTTTTTGTATGGGTGTTTCACAGTGCTTGTTCTTTGATTCTCTCGGTTTTGACGCGGATTGGCACACTACCCCCTTTAGCTCTCGACTTCGGATTGTTCCTGTTTACGTACCTTCTGGCTCCCTTCGACCACGGCACTCATCTCGATCCTTCCATACGTCTCCTACCCCTGATTTCGGCAACGGCAACGACCATTCTTCTGGGAAAACGGTATCGGCAAGTATTCACGCAATACACCCCATCTGGCCTGGCACCATCTAATACCACAACCCGGACACGTCCCTCGCTCTGTCAGTGTGCCACCTCAGTTCTAGGGACAGGTCTGGTCTGTGGGCTACTTCGGCGTAACACTTCCTCTGGCTCGCTGCTCCTGTTTTCATCCATTTTTTTTGGCTCTGCTCTCTGCTGACTTCTTTTTTCTGTTTCTTCCTTTAACTTAACACTGTCTTTCTTTTCATCTCTGTCTCTGTAGACAAACTTTTATTTCCTTTAGCTGCATTTCTCAGCTGCCTTACTCCTCTCACTCCACCTGAGGCTGCATCCATGATGGATCTCAGACCCCTCTCCTACACACAGCTCAATCACTGCACCTCCATGCTCACTGTCACTCTCTGGCATCATCACTGTAGTCACTTCCTGACTATTCAGACCAGGCTGATTAGGTTCAGATGAACTAACTACTCTAAAGATTAACTCTCTGAGAGCTGAAAAGTTCTATAGCTTCCCTATTCTAGCCCCTAGAGGGTAGTGATGGTATCACACTAGCTAATGAATGAATAATTTAGTAAACTTTACATGGTCATTTGAATTTGGCAAAAGATAGATTTGAAAAAGTGTAAAGGGCTTCTTTTGCTACCTCTACAACTACTACTGAATAACGTAACTTTTAACAATTTTGTTTGGCAAAAATAACTTTTTGGAGTTTATTAAACTCCGGCCCTTAATTGTGATCAGAAATGTATATAGGGCTGCGTTATCCAGTTGTCATTCCTTCCAAATATTAAATATGAAACCATTACAACATTGCTAGAAAACCCTGTCATTCAATTGCGTGCCTTTGCCATATATGCCATATATACTTTCCACACTTCTGTACATTTCTAGTTTCATTGACATAGCCTTATCCATTCAACATACATAACCAAGAGAACTCAAAAAGAATTGAGTAAAGCACCCTAGTATTTTGCACTCTTATCCTATATTCTAATAGATTGCTCCTAATAACCCAAAGGGCTAAGCACTGTTCCCTGTCAGGTAATGGAACAGACGAAAAAACAAAAAATTCTTTAATACATCTAATAATTACATTCAATAGTAAAAAAAGTTTTTTAAAAAAATGTTGTCCTAGTATTTTGCACTCTTATCCTATATTCTAATAGATAAGTAAGGTAGGTGCATACACATACACTAATGTTAGTTTTAGTATGTACAGTATTCACCCACCACCCACAGTAGAATCTATAAAGGGAGTATTAATGATGTCATGTTAAGAGTGTAAACAAGATCATACTATTCTTTAAAAGTTTTGAAATTATCACATGGCTTCTATGTATTTTACACAGCACTATATCAGTTGGGTTTCTCATATATTGTTGCACCAAATATATTTTAAGTGTGTTCCTCCTCCCTGTTTTTTTATTGCTTTTGGTCTTTTTATTTGGTTACGTGAATTCTCATGATGCAGCTGACCTTTGATTTCTAAATACAAGATGATCCATGTAATGGACTTTCTTATTACGGCACTGATATCATCTACATATAAACATGCTAGATTATGGATTATTTGTCTTTGTAAATATGACTGTTATGAAGGGAAAATGCCAGATACCCATATTCTAGAAAGAATATGGAGAGTGATAACAGTCTGTTAGCCAAGGCAGAAACCAGGCTGGGGTGCCATTGAGACCTTTTGGAGTATTTAGTTTACAACTAAATTCAAATTACTCTATTGAAAATATGCTTGCATATGTTTAATCTTAGTTGTTGTAAGCGAAATAGGACATTTGGCATCTGGAACCTAAGCCGCCGCACACCACTACGGCCACTCTGCTGCTGGAACCACCGCCGCCCGCCACTGCTACTCTACTGCTGGAACCACCGCTGCCTACCACCACTGCCACTCTAATGTTGGAACCACCGCTGCCTACCACCACTGCCACTCTGCTGCTGGAACCACCCCTACCACTACTGGAACCGCCATTACCACCCACAGCCACTGCCACTTTGCTGCCAGAACTGCCGCCGCCCAACGCACCTGCCACTCTGCCACTGTATTTGCCTCTGCTCGGCCACTCTGCTGCTGGAACCACAGCCGCCCATCACCAATGCCACTCTGCTGCTGGATCCGCCACCACCACCGCCACTGCCACTCTGCCACTGGTACTGCCACTGCCCACCACCACTGTCACTCTGCTGCTGGATCCACCCCCATCACCCACCACCACTGCCACTCTACCACTGGAACTGCTACCGCCCACGACCACTGCCTCTTTGCTGATGGAACCACCACTGCTGCCCACCGCCACTTCCACTCTGCTGCTAGAACCACCGCCGCCGCTTCTGCCACTCTGCTGCTGTAACTTCTGCCAGCCACCTCCACTGCCACTTTGCCGCAGGAACCGCCACCACCACGGTCACTCTGTTAATGGAACCGGCATGACTCACCACCACTGCAACTGTGCTACTGGAACCGCCGCCACAGCCACCCACCACCAATGCCACTCTGCTGCTGGAACCACCACCTCTCACCACTGCTGCCGGAACCGTCACCCATTGCCACTGCCCCTCTGCTGATGAAACCGCTGCCGCCCACTGTCACTGCCACTCTGCCACTGGAACCGCTGCCCCAGACACTTCACTGCTGGAAACTCCACCACAGTCCACTGAAACATTAGGTTTTTTTAGTGTAAGGCTTCAGGTTAGGGACTTACCTTAGCGGTGAAGCAGTTGACAGTTGAGTGTCCCAACAGAGAGGGGCGTCGAGGCTAAGTGCTGGCAGTCATTTGGTTGCAGAAAATAGTCGCCACCAAATATTGTAGACCATTTGTAAGTACTGTGACAAGCTCAACATAAGCCTTCTTATTGTAAACATGGTAACTTTATATTTACATGTAAGAGCTCTTTGAAAAAACAACTTGAAAACCATTGCTGTGATAAACAGGTGAGGAAGAGAGTTAACAGAATGCACTAAGCTGCTTTTCATCTAAAATTAAAGCCATGAGAGTAGAATAAGACTTTCAGCCCTTGAATACCCAGTGACATATTTCCAATTGCCAATTAGCATTCAGAAATATTCATTGCTAAGGATAGCAGGTACAGTGAAGAATGATTTCTCCCTGAGGTAACATTAATGTAAGCGTGATTGTTAAGGCTGAGCGCCGATGTCACTGCAGTGAGCGAGGGGAAAGAATAATGACATGAAAACATCTTTTGGAAGCTGAATCCTGAGGTGCGTTTCTGCAGGAGTCCTACAAATATATGCATTTGTTAATAACAACGCACTTTTCTTTGTACCAAGGAAAATCCTTTTAGTTACTATGCTTGTAGAAAGGTATTTCTCCCAAGGATTACAATGTTTTTGGTTTAGCTGTAGTTGTGTTTACAATTCTACAATATGAATTATATATACCCCGAAGCAGCGGTGTGGGCAGTGGGGCCCAGTCGGCGTATATAGAATCTACGCCCTTGATCATTAACTTTGCTTGGGATTTTGAGTATCTGTAATTGCTCTCCGTGATCCCGGTATTCACACCACTAAAACTAGCTGACTGTAAAGATATAAGGCTGTAAAACTTTCTGTAAGGAATAAATGTGACCAGTACATATTCCATGCCATCTTCCTGCAATAAGATGTGGAAGAACTGTAAACACCTTTCATAATGAAAGCCTAAGTGACATTGGGTAAGGCAGATACTCACATTTAGATTAGTGTGAGCAGTGTCACCGGCTTACTTAAAAGTACTAAGAAATGTACGCCATGAACCAGTGTTTTGCACGTTACAGATGTCACCAAAGTTAATGTGCCAATGTTGTAAAAAAACACGGTAAATTATGCCAGGTGGTGCCAGCTTTGACATGGTGTCTCGTTAACATGTGCAGTAACATGTATGACTTCAACCTATCTATTAGATTTTTCTAATAAGGCTATAATGAAACTATAGCACTTCAAGAATATAGTATAAATGAGCCCAGGAAGATTATTTTATATTAACCAAAACTTAAGATGCACTCAATTGAAAGGGTTAAATCTGGCTAACAAGGCTTTCAGTTTCCTACCAAAACGACTTCTTGACTCTCTTAATACAACTTACCTGTTAGAGTTTTAGCTAGGAAATCAACACACGTGAGATGTTATTTTGGAACCACAGGATGTCAGAGTTGCAGTTGTTGTCTGGCCAGAGGGGCCAAGGAAAATAATACTGTACCACTGCACAGCTATCATCAAAGTGACCTCAAACATATTCCTCATATCACTATAAAGGGCCTTTCTTCCCTATTCATTATTTCTCCGACCCATCTTCATGTAAAAGAAAGTAAGAACGTTTTAAGTGGTATGAATAGATTGAGCTTGGAGCTACAGTGGTTTTAATTGCAGCCGTGTGTTCCGTTTGGAATTTCTGCTGTAGGAAAGATTTTGTCTTCTAATTAGGGACACACATATGCAAAACCATTCAAGATTAATTAAATGCTAAAATCTTTCTGAAGGACAGAACCACACTGAATTGGGAAAGGCGTGACAATGTATGGCAACTGTTTATTGTTATGGGATGAAACATAAATGTGTAATATCTGTAAACCTGCGTTTGCTTCACAAGAGACAACATTTTTCTATTATATCACCAAATACAAAATACCACTTGTGAGCACATTCACATGTCTCAGGCAGGTCTGCAACCCTGCTTTTAACCATTATTTTTTAGAGTACAGTGCTTCCACTGCAGCCAGCAATTCTGGGAAATGACATGCAAATGAGCACACAGGGTGACCTTTTGATTCTAATCCATTTTAACATGGAACCCTGTAAATGTATACAAACAAAATTATCAATAGTGGCGCTCTAGAATAACCAAATAAAATACAACCTGCCTAAACCCCCAACATACTACATGTGATAAACAGTGTGATCAACAGTGTAATACAAAATATAAAAGTGATACCAATACAAACAAATATGGATGCCGCTATAACCCAGTGGAGGATCCTTCTCACGATCCCATGTAGATAGAAGTGGTGTAAGTCATCGGGAAGCGCAAGCCATGGAAAACAGAAAAAAAGTCTGATGGTGCAGTACACGTGATAATTCGTGAGTTAATATATTGATAAAGGTCTGTGTGCAAAATACTCACAAACATATAGTGAGTACTGTTCACAAAAAGGTATCTTTAAATCTCAGCCCACCAAGGATGATTAACACCAGGAGCTTCTGGAGACCTTATATATAAAAAGAAACGGACATAGTGCAGACTGGAAGGACAATTTATAAAAGCAGGTAAGTGGTAAGGGATACACTCACATGGTAGTAGATTTAAAAAAGCATTTAGATCCTGCGATCTGGATCTCGGCAAACGAAGCGTGTGCTCTCTGCCTCCCCTGTGTATCGGCGTGCGTGTCACCGGTGCGTCTCACCGGATCCGGAAACCGGAACTGACGTCATCAGCCTGCAGGGGCTCCACTCGCTTAGGAATCTCTCTGGTCTGGTCTGGTCAGCGTCACTCTACGCGTTTCTCCGCATTCGGTTTCTTCAGGAGTCCCCCCTGCTTCCTGAGATACAGGCACCGTTATGGGGTGCTGGTATCTCCTATGCATGTAAATGTCCCGCGTCACGTAACGGTTGATTTAAATGCACATGAGATACTGGCACCCCATAACAGGGCCTGTATCTCTGGAAGCAGGGGGTACCCAGACCTCAAATTAAAAGGGTTCTGCTCCAGAGACCCCCTGCTACAATACACTGGTAATAAAATTGAAATGTAAAAACTTTAATTTCGGGCAAGATTTGCACAGGGAGAGGCGTCTCTCTCTCTCTGCAGCAGATAGAACTCACCAGGTGAGCCCTTGTGAGAGGGGCGATCATCTCATCGCTGGCTACTTGCCATCTTTGCAAATGTTGCTCTCACTGGTATTCGGGGCTTTCTGCATAACGTGATACAGATGCAGCCAGCAGTATTAGATCACTTGCTTTGTATATCTGAGGCAATCTCCCAATAAACTGAAACATTTCGGTGAGATTTCTGCAGCCAGACTAATGGCCCATAAGATTAACATGGCAGTGGGTCCCTGCAATCCCATTCAAACTGAATGCGACGGCAGGTGCCCCTGCTGTGTTAATCTGATGGGCCATTAGTAATCTCACAGAAATGTTTAGGCATGTTTACTGTGGGAAGCCTTCGTTTTTACCCAGGTAAGTGATCGGATACTGGTGGCTGCATCTGTAGCAACGCTGTCAAAATGGCGATTTTTTTTATCTGAGTTTTTTGAATGAGGCCCATAGTGTGTAAAAAAGTGACAAAAAGCAGAAGCACTGGTGATAATTCCAAGGGCTATGGTTTTTGCTACTATTACTTCTTACCTCTAATCCATGTTTTGTGAAAAAAGAAAAGAGCTTTCTGTTATTGTGCTCCTGTTTCCTAGCATGACTACAGCTGTGGGAGGGGGGGGGGAGTAAAATCCATATGTTAATATAAAAAATGCAGCCATATGTTATTACCGTCCCTACTGGATGTTTGCTATCAAATCATGTTTATCGTCCACGAAATACCTTCTGTTCCTCTCCTGGTGACTTGTCGTATGTGTTTTACTTGTTTTCATTTTAATAAAATAAAACCTTTTATACAGTGGTGTGAAAAAGAAAGTACATCCTCTTTGAATTCTATGGTTTTACATATCAGGACATAATAACAATCATCTGTTCCTTAGCAGGTCTTAAAATTATGTAAATACAACCTCAGGTGAACAACAACACATGACATATTACACTGTGTCATGATCTATTTAACAAAAATAAAGCCAAAATGGAGAAGCCATGTGTAAAAAACTAAGTATACCTTATGAGTCAATAGCTTGTAGAACCACATTTAGCAGCAGGAACTTGAAGTAATCGTTTTCTGTATGACTTTATCAGTCTCTCATATCGTTGTGGAGGAATTTTGGCCCACTCTTCTTTACAATAGGGTACACCTGACGAAGTCTAAAAGATGAAACGCGTAGGGTGTTATTTGGAGTGCAAATATTGCAATTTTTATTGTACTGCAAGCGGGAGTGTGCAGCCCTGATCCATCTGGGGTTAACAGCAGCATTGTTCTCTTGCTGGGAGAGCTACAAGCCAATCCGGAAGAGCCCTGTGTAGGTATGAGCAGCTGGAAGTCCTGATAGCTGAGGACGAGTACCCGTCGGCGGATAGACCAGAGGGGGAAGCGCACGGAGCGCACTATCCACATCCGGTACATGGAGTGTCTGTTGCAAACGCCTGCCCCGCTGTACACTGAAACGGGACACTGGATCTGCATTGAAGGCTCTGCTCTGCTGGGACCCTGCTGTTTCTGTTGGCGATTGAGTAATTATCTCATACATGTGTAACGGGTATTCCCTGTGAATATAGATGCTACTACTGCTGTGTATACCTGTGTGGCTCTCAGGAGCCTAAGCCTCCGCTCGGGGAGCCTGGGGTACATACATATAACAATCTCGTGGTGCAACGCCTCCACCTGGGAGGGATCCCAATGGAGTGGGAGGAGGCACTCACAGGAAACAATCACGGTAACCACACAGTTGTAAAACAGGACAGGCTTTACTGCATATATGCGCATAACTTATATTCTACTATACATAACATTCAACGTTGCATTTTGGGTAAGGCCCCGCTCCCACCACCGTGTATCCCCATACCGTGTCCAATCGCACTATACAAGGCCCTTGGCCACTCTCCACGTGTGTCCCCAAGTGATACCCCCACCCTTTAGTCGTGCTTCTTGCATTGCTGTACAGTGTTGGTGCACTTGAAGTATGATACCTGCCCGGGGCTCCCACCCCAGGTTCCGCAGACTACGACAGGGATTCCGCCCGATCCGACGTCGTCCTCCGCAACGCGTTGGGTGAATTCCAGCGTGGATAATATCACCTTAGTCTCAGTGTCTTTGGTGGTGTTCTGAGCCCAGAACCCACCTCGCAGGGCTGCACGGCTTCAGCGCTGTGTCCCTGACTATGCAAATAGCTAATGGGGCAGTGTCCCAATCTAGGGCCTGTCCCTATAGCACAACAAGCTACACAGTGGCTCAGGGCTGTCTGGGGCCTACGGGGCTGCTGGCCTAGTACAGGGAGTGACTGACTCCTGTGCCCTACCTCCTTCCCCTAGCTGCTCCTGACGCCAATTAACGTGCTCCAAAACCCTGTGAAATGTAACAAATTTCCTCTGCAGGGAGATTCTGCAGCCCTATTGGCTCCCTGGGGTCACGTGGGGCACTCCTGAGGCTCATGGGAGATGTAGTCCCTTCTGTGAGCCCTCTCCTGATTGGCTCTCGTTCGCGCGCATCTCCTGCGCATGCGCGAACTTCCCTGCTGGCCACCGCACCGAGAGCATGACTGCGCATGCGCGAACAAATAGAAGATGGCGGCGCTCTCGCCGCCCTGCTCCGGGAGCGCCAGGAACCCTAACGACGCGATCGCAGCCCTGGCAACCGGCCGCACGCATCCCCGGCAACCCCCGAGCAGCATCCTGACCGCCCCCACTCTTGCGATTGGCTGACGGGACCGCCATTGGGCTCGGCGGCCCCCGCGATCGCCAGCAAAGTGAGGGGGGACTTGACAGGCAGGGGGGACCTGGCTACACATGCTATCAATCCCGCTTTGTTTGTGAGTGTGCAGTTTATATTTTAATCCAGTTCCATATAAATTTTGTAACTTTACTACACTATGAGTGCGCCTGTTTTTTGTTTGTCTTTTTTCTAGATATCTTCAAGGCAGTGATGTTCCCTCCAAACAGGCTGCAAAGACTCTGGATAACAGTGTACTGGGATTGGTTTTTGTTTCTTGTATCACCTATCTGTATTTTTTATTTTAATATTAGTTTTTTAAGTTAATTCTATATATTTTAGTTGATGTATTTATATTTTATGGTATAGCATATTGCACTCATTTATAACACTTATGGTCTAGTTTACTGCAGCTTTGGAGACTTATTTTGTGTAGTTTTAGAGTTTGCATGGCGCCTTTTCACACTTTTCACATGTCTCTGTCTCTGTCTCTGTCTCTGTCTCTATCTCTGTCTCTGTCTCTGTCTCTGTCTCTCTCTGTCTCTCTCTCTCTCTCTCTCTCTCTCTCTCTCTCTATATATATATATATATATATATATATATATATAATGGAACCAAAGGCACTCCGTATTAAAAGTCACTGGTGTGGGTGCACATCCTATAACGGAATATAAGCAATACGATACCGGTGCAAAGGACCACCTTGAGAAAGGACCCACTCGTGGACCGAAACGTCGGTTCTGTGTCTATTCATTCAATACACTTTTTTGATAAATTCTGGAGTGCTGCCTGCTGATTTAGTTCCTAAACGGTATCGTATTGCATATATATATATAAAACAAAAAGCAGCAGCCAGCACTCCAAGCAACAAATGTAAAGTCAAGGTGCATGCTCCATAGAAATCAATATAGAAACCCTGTCTTCCCATAAGAGAAGGCACAAAAGCAGCAACACTCAGATAATGCAAAAAGACATGTATTAGCAGTGACAAAACAGCACACTATAAACCCAACGTTTCGATCCTAGGTAGGACCTTCCTCAGGGGGGTGCTACCAGACAATGACACCCAGAGAACATATATATACCCCATAGTTCACCATGTGAGGACAATTAGAGGCAGCTAATTGTACAATCCTGGAGCTCCACGAGTGCAATCAGTGTATGAGGTAGTACGGCGGCCATCTTGGAAAGCAGGAGACAGAGCAATGTATGCTATCTCACATGGGCAGATGAGTACAGGCTCCCCCGGTGGACAAAAAAATCCTAGCGTCCAATGTTGCTAGGAAACGCATGTGTGGCGTCATAAAGTCCTGGGAAGTCAGCTCAAAGTAAAGTTGCGCATGTGCAAGGCTCTCTGACAGCACCAGAACGTCACGCCGATCTGGTACCCCATTCAGTGTCAATTGCATCAGTGTGGCAGCTCCCTAAAGAAAATGACAGTGAAGGAACAAGTGAATCAACACATAAGGGGAATAAAAACAATTTCCAGAGCTGAGGGTGACTGTTTAGATGGCAAGGGGAGGGAGGGCAAGGGGAGGGAGGGAGGGCAAGGGGAGGGAGGGAGGGCAAGGGAAACAAGGAGGTAGAGCAAAAACATGCATATAAATTAGGCAATTGTAAATGGCATACTGGTTAAATATTAATATTCAGTACTGCACCATTGGGGAACAATATTGCAAAGTCCTGGCAATGGAAACCTAATTAAGAGCATCTATGCATTACTGAAGAGAAAAGGACACAGAACAAAAATTCAAAAGATGCAATCACAAAAAACATCCTAATTTGAAATCTTCATTTAGTCCTCGCGGAGCCATTGTGTTCAGTTCAAAAATCATGCGAGTTTCAAGTTGTAACAGCAATTTTCCCCTGTCTCCTCCATGGGGGCCAGCATGTGCTTGCATGATGGGCATGCATCGTAGCGTTACCAAGCTATGCTTGTGATCTTTAAAATGTCTCGCTACCGGTTGCAGTTTGAGATCCTCATTATTCGTACTGTCAAGTAATGCCTTCCTGATGGAGGAGCGGTGCAAGCTCATACGCTCCTTCAACATACGTGTGGTTTTACCAATATAATACAGGTCACATGGACACCGGATGATGTATACAACGAATTTACTCTCACAGTTCATGTAATCCTTTATTTTAATGGCTTTTCCACTGTGTAGATGGACAAAGCTTTTCCCCAATATCATGTGTTGACAGTTTATACAGCCATGACATTTGTGTACACCGGGAGTTTTGGAGAGCCAATTCGTAGGGCTGGCATACTTGGATACCGGATCTGCCTGTGTCAATAGGTCACCTATATTTCGGCCCCTGCGTAACAGAATAATGGTGGTTTGGTGAATGTTTTCCCAATTCTTTTGTCGTTTTCCAAGATGTGCCAGTGCTTTGTGATACTTCTACGAATAGTACATGATGAAGTACTAAAAGTGTATTAATCTCCCAAAACGATCTGAAGTGCTGGTTTGGATGGTTGGTTTGAGGAGTTGATCACGGGAAAACCTTCTTGCCTTGGCTAAGGCCCTTTGACCTCTTTGTGGTTATAACCTCTTGCAAGGAACCTGTGTGTCATACACTGTAGCGCTTCCTCACACTCGCCACTCCTACTGTGATCCTCAGACCCCTAAGAAATTGAGAATACGGCAACCCCTTCTTCAGAGCATCAGGGTGGTGACTACTGGCCAGAAGTAGGGTATTTCTGTCCATTGCTTTATGATGAATCTTCGTCATATATATATGAAACACAAAAAAAAAGCCTGCAACAGACCATAAATAAGAAGTTCTAAAGCCAGTAAGGTAAAGTGTACAGAATCAACACTACTGGCGGTGCTAGGGATAAGGAATATGTGAAAACAGAAACAAACAAAGAAAAGATCTCAGAATAGTACTCTAGCGTACAAAAGTATCAAAATTTATTGAACACATAAAACATATACAGAGCATCCACAGTATCAATATAATGTAAAAACTGGTAAATAGTAAATTAAAGCCATTGTATGACTAAGCTGAAAAAACCATTTGGAAGCTAAGTATGAACACACAGAAATAGCCCAACAATCAATACATAAGCAGAACCTGTAGTGTGGAGGCAAAGAATATTCAGACCTCGCTGTGGCGCCAAATGAAAGTTTAAAACAGGCGCCTCTGTCTCCAAATGCAGAGCGGTAATCCGTTCCTGGAGCTCCTCGCCGACTGTAACAACGTCACCACGTGGCTGCGTCACTGCGTGTCTACGTGTCACGTTACAACGCATTTTGTCACTAACACGTGACTTTCTCAAGGATGACTTGAGAAAAGTTTGTATACAGAGGCACCTGTTTTAAACTTTCATTCGGCGCCACAGTGAAGTCTGAATATCAGGAAGTGTTTGCCTCTACACGAGGTTCCGGCACACAGTTCATCTTTGTGTGCCAGAGGAGTGAGTTGGTATCATCTTCATCTGGAAACGTCATTACCCTATCTGGAATCAGACCCATTGGTCTGAGAAGAGCACACCGGATCTCGATTGAGAAGGAACATTCTCTTACTGGTGACTATTTCTAACCATTGGTCTGTCAGCAGCTATACTTACTGCTTACATTCATCACCAGTACCATTGGTTATTTTCCTCCTTATCATTTCTTGGTCACCTCGCTGTTCTATACCCTCTGCAGGTCACTCACACATTGCTGCACACTGTTATCACTTGTTTTTTGATCGCTTTTTAATCACACCAATTTCATATTGGTCTATTCGACTGCTTTGGTCATTTAATAAATTCCTAATATTATTAATTATTATCCGGAACTGGCGCTTATTTTTGTTTTCTTTATGTTATCATCATTGTGGTCAGGCTTGACCACATAGAAGCTTGCCTCTTCCGCATAGACTGTTCCTATGTTGGTGCCTTTTCATCATCCACACAACCATCACTGTTTATATATATCACAAGTGTAGTATTTATCACTCACATTAGCACACTAATATTTCATATAACATATATATTATATACATTTTATATATTTTTTATTTATTATTTTTTAATATATATATATTCAGTTTATTCACAATATTTTGCACATCTAACCTTTATCACTCACTAGCGCTACTATTTGCAGATGTCACAGCAAAGCAGGTAGCAAGCCGTCCCTATGTTGAGGGATATATCATATCTGCCAAATTTATAATTTTGTAACCATTTATTCGTTTTTGGGTATGTCCTGGACATAGAGTTAAAGGACAGGGGAGTGCAGCGGCATGGGTGAGCAGGGTATATATTATATACAGGGCATTTCACATTTTTAGCAGAATAGTTACAGTGGAGTGTTTGAGGTGAAAGCCAGGAGTGACTGTGGGTGTGGGACAATAGCCATGAGTGCAGGCTGTTGGGATGCTTGATTTGTGAGGCGAGTTTTAAGGTTAGTTAGTATTAAATGACTAAAAGGTTGACACCATTTGCATCAGAGAAAATGGCAGATGGCAGTTAGGTATGAATGAGAGTAAGTGTGTATTGGGAGAAGAGAAATTGATTTGTAGTTTGAGACAGTGTTTTTGTCCCCATTTTTGAAGATTGGGACAACTCTAGCAGTTTTCCAGGTCTTAGGGATATGGCCTGCAGACAGGATAGAGTTGATTATGGAAGCAATTGGTTTGGCACAGGCTGAGGTACCCAGTTTTAGGAACTTGGATTGTAGCAAAGTCAAGTCCACATTGGTTGCTTAGTTTAAAATTTGAGGAGCGTTATTAGGGAATATCTCTGTTTAACATGCGGATGCTAATAATAGTAGTAACTATATTAATACAAGAATTTATTTCTAGGTATAAATTCTCTCCCTATGAGACACTTATGGGATGAGTTATGACCATCAGTAGTTCAAAGTAACGAATTAAGGACCATGTTATTGGTAATAAAACAATTAATAAGTATTGCATGCAACTAATATATATTTTTGAGTCTTTCTAGGCACAGGTTATAGCTGAAAGTGCACCTACGCGAGACGGGTTAATGGTCAAGCATTTTCTACGCAAGCACGCTCTTCATCCCAGATGAAAAGGCCATTTAAATACTACTCATCACCAGCAGTGCAGTAGAAAAAAATTCTTATCATCATGGATACACATCACGCACGTCAAAATAGTGCCAGCCTAGGCACAAACAGCTGATAAAGACAACAAAGACATAGCACCTGAAAATTAGTGTTTTGATGGACACAATACTCTCTGACCACTAATCATCAAGGGAGAAAGGTTATAGGCAAAAAAAGTCCAGGCCTCAACACACGAACTTTGAACTTTTTATTTTTACAGGTTTTTATTATTTTTCAGTTACAATGTATGCTCCATTATGTTTGTGTAAGTGGCGTCCCATAAGGATGACAAAATAGTAATGGTTTAATTTGTTTAACTTTGTTTATTTTGTTTGGATTTATAGGTTAATAGAATCTTCCTGCAGAATGATATCTCGGTGGGAGAATGCTTTATCAGTCAAACACACGGTTATGTTAATTGCTCACAGGAAGAGTTAGAAACAGAAGAGATACACCCAATACACAAGTGCTAAAAAGTAGTCTATGGAAAGAATAAGTTTCAGGGAATTTATTCCCAAATGTAGGAGTTGGGTTACTGTATGACAGGTTTACAGGGATATCCTAAATCATACAATCACAGACATTTACTCACTTAACCAAGAATAGGTTTAGTTTAAATTAATGGCTCCGCAGAATAAAATAGCTCTAGACTATATTTTAGCCTCAAAAGGAGGGGCATGTATGCGCCCTAGTTAAAGCGCAATGTTGTGTATTTATCCAGGATTTAGGGACCATGGGGACATGGTGGTTGGATTGATTTGCTTTGAGCGAAGCTAGCGAATGTTTTTGTATGTGTGTGTTTGTCCTACTCATTGCTCTCTATGTATTAAGTACAGCAAAACTCTGATCCAGAAGTGCGTTGCAACCCCCACCGACGCTATGCCTCTCTGCGGTGATGATGTCGCCAGTCCCCCAGAAGAAGAGACCGAAGAAGAAATCAACTGGGCTGATATAATGGCCAGAAAAGAAAGGAATGAAATTATGCACAACTTGGACATCTTGGTCCATCAGGACTATGAAATGGTTAACTGTTCTGTTCTTTAAATAGACTGTCTCTTAAGGAGATGGGGGGGACTGAGAAGACTGGATATGAGGAAGGTGGGAAGTCACAAAGGGACGTGAGTCAACCACAAGGAAAGGATCACAAGTCATCCATTTTGACCATAGCAACCATCTTGGTCCGTTTTGCCATTCTGAGTAAATGCAGTATGTAAGATGCGTGCAAGAAGAATGTTTGTGCAGTCGCTCTTAGCAGAAATTAGCCCCCACCAATTCTCACAAATAGCTGATCCTTAAATTATGTGACATATTGAGATGTAAGCCATTTTCTAATCTATAGAAATATTTAATGTTATATATATATAATTCTATTGGTTGTGTGGCATGTGGGCCACTAAGATTGTACCCTGCAATCACACTGCCCTTTGTTATCTGGGTTTCATCCTTCCCACTTTCTATGTATCTGACACGTTACCCCAAGGGAGGCTAAGAAATCGAAAAGATCTTACCAGGACCATTAGTTCAACTCGCATTGCAGCTGGGGTTTTTATACCTAGTTTTGGTGTTCTGGATCTCTATTCTAAATTAAGTGATCTTATGGTAAATATTGATGATGCTCTTAATCAGACAAGTGATGCTATTATCCGTCTGACTAATGAACAAGAGCAGATCTGAACAGTATTATTACAGAATAGAATGGCTCTTGATTATCTGCTAGCCTCACAAGGAGGTGTTTGTAAACTTGTAGGACAGAAGTGCTGTGCCTATATTGAAGATGAGTCTGGCGCTATTCATAAAGATATGGATAAGCTACAGGAAATTCAGGCTAGGATGCGTAAATAATCCTCAGGCCTTAGCTTAAATTGGATGTCAGGACTCACTAGTTGGATCGGAGAATTAGGTATGAAAATTCTCTATGGTTTTATTGTAGTGATTAGCATAATCGCAGCAATTTTTGTTATGTTTCACTGTGCTAAGTGTGCAATGCTTTCATTTGTCTCAAGGAAACCTTCAGTTTCATCTCACGCCATGTATGCAACTAATAATTCATATGTGGCCATGAACAGAGTCTATGATACTATTGGTCCCCATAAGACCATAGTCATAGAGAAGAGTACCAAGTAAGGGTATTTGTTCTTTTAGAGAACAAAAAGGAGGGAATTGTTAGGACCAGTATGTCAGGCCAGAATCTGCACTTATGTTAAGCTTCCATTTTGTCTGACCATAACTAGTTAAGATTCTGTAGTCAGCCTTTTGCTGAAATATAATTCCTAAATGCACTCAGTTTCTGCTAAATTACATTTCTTTTCTTCCTGCTAAGGATATTGCTAAGATACTTTTGTGTTGTCAATTTCCTGCTGTTTTAGTTAGAATACAATAAACTGGTTCTAACCAAGAAGCAAAATAGTGTAATATAGTTGCTAAAGATTCAAGGTCTCTTTTGATAACAGACAATGAATAAGCTATGTATTCAGACATTGCTTGTATTGGGAAAGACACGTCCCATAAGTCACGCCACTAATATGTCCTGCCCCTAAATCACGCCTCTAATCAAAGCTATGCCCAAGACACACCTAGGATACGCCTATGTTACGCCTATGTTACGCCTCTAACCAATATCTTCTTTTTTCTGTATAAAAGTCATTACCCTATGAGTAATAAATTGAGACAAAGGATTTGAAACCTGGCTTGCGTTACGTTTCATTTTGTTCGTCTACCAGGCCTGAAAGTTCATCAAAGATCAAGGATAACAGTGGCAGGGCGTGAAAGCTTCTCCGGGGAAGTCTGCTGCAAAATGGTGCAGATGGTGTATCCAGTCACAAGGCCTTCAGATCCTTTGGCAGAGGATAGGTTCCTTTCGGTTCTGAAGCATAGGCGAGGAAATTTAGGTTTTCCTTCAGGTACTGATGTACATTATTATTGTTAGATTACTACACAACATATGCCGTGTATGTCCAACAGAACACTTAATTTTACAACGCATTCCTGCATGAACATTGTATGTTGTATGGTTTTAACAATAAATATGCCAATTAGCTTCACATGTACATTGATGTTAAGATGGATAATGTACAGCTTGCCAGAAACATATTGTCATTTCCTTATGTGATGCTGATATTTAGCCATAAATACTCCTACTACACAAACTTTATGTTAATTATGTACACATGTCAATAAAATTCTTATGTTATTCTTCTACAGTATATAGTTGCTCCTGAAGCTCATGTGTCACCTGACACTGAACATTTCTCATCACCTGGCTCATCCAGCTCATCATCAAGCATGGAAGGTGAGTGTATAAGGTGCAGCACATCTAATGTGTACATTTCTAGATGTTAATTTGCCATGCTAAATAAATGCCTTTCACATGTAATTAACTTCACATCAGTTATTGTCACAGAAGATGTAGTTTTTCATGACAACATATATTGTATGTGTTGTAAACTATCAGCTAGGAGTTGTGAGGTTACAACAACCTTTCATTCATTCTTCTTTCACTGAGTCGAAACATAATTGTTACTTCAAGCATAAACTTTTAATTTGACACAAATGAAAAATTATGGAAACATGTTATGTGTTACACTGTGAGAACAACTCTCATTATATTGAAAAACAAGTTAAAGTTGCATGCCAGTTCATAATGTCTTTCTGTATTTGTAGAAGCAGATGTTGCCACTCAAGGACAAATTCACTCAAGTGACCATGAAGATGTTCCCACTCGTGGATTAACCCAGCATTCAACTCCTCCTGCTCGTGACACCTTCTCAGCTATTGTAGCTTCTGAAGAAAGACTCTTGGGTGAAGAAAATCGTCGCCATTCAGAAATGATGTCAGTGCTTGAAAAGATGATATCACTGCAGGAAAGGACAATATCACAAATGTCACAAATTGAAAGAGTCATCATCCAAGTTCCTAAAGAAATACAAAATTTAAACAGGACATTACAAGCAATAGTTGTGAATCTAAGCCAAGCAAATCAGTTGTGAATTACTGCTAGAGAATAACAATTCCACTTTACCCCATCTGAGGATGGATCTTTACATGCTGCTACTTTTTCTCCAGAGTCATCACTTCTTCATTCCCCAGTTCTGGATGATACCGGTACAGTAGGTGCAAGTTCTGTGCAGGTCCCTGTCAACATCCAACCGCTTACATCTGTTCAAAATCTGGAACGGACACCTACAAATGAGACACGAAAAAGAAAGTTAGGCCAACAATTACTACTAACCAGCTTTTGGAAAAAGATTAAAACACCAAAACAAGAAACTGCTCCAACCTCAGTCGTGCAATGTTTAGCAACTGGTTCACAACAGCCACAGCCCACACCCAGTGCCCCTGAAGTGCCACAGCCCACACCCAGTGCCTATGAAGTGCCACAGCCCACACCCAGTGCCACAGAACTGCCACAGCCCACACCCAGTGACCCTGAAGTGCAACAGCCCACACCCAGTGCCACAGAACGGCCACAGGCCAGTACATGTCATACAGTTAAGGCCAAAGTACTTGGCAAAGGGAAAAGGCAAACACAACAGCCAACAAGCAGGCCTGTGACTCGCTCTCAAAAGGATAAACAAAATTAATAATTACATTCACTAAATGTGTTGGTGTCCTGGTGGTGTTTACTGCACACTAGTTCATGCATACTGCATGTATGATCCTGTACAGATGCTTGCTAACATTCAAGTATGTCCTTGTACACATGAATGTTTAGAAATGTTCACTGACTGAATTAAGGCATATTTAATAACATATGAATATGTATTAATCATCAGTTGATTAATGGTACAACATTACACACTTGCCATGTTTATAGAAGCTGACATTAACTTAGCTCTTGTTCAAGATGAGATGTATGTGGGTTTGTTTGGTAATGTACAGTAGATAGTCATTTCATGCTAATATTATTGACATACAACTTTAAGTAAGTACCCATATAACAGCATACATTTTGATGTTGTGTTTTCTGGTGTCTTAACTCTGTACACATTAATTACCTTAATATTCTTTCATAGTTCATAATGTTGGCATGTGATCATGTATGATTTTTGGTACATAACAGATCTTTTAGTGTGTATGAAATATATCTGTAGTCTCTCTGTACTCTTTGGATATAGATAGACACACATACACACACACACCCACACACACACACCCACCCCACACACACACCACACCACACACACACACACACACACACAGCACACCACACCAACACACACACACACACACACAACACACACACACACACACACCACCACACAGTGTGTGAGTTGTGTGTTGTGTGTGTATATATATATATATTATAATAATTATATATATACTATGATATATATATGCTATAAGTAGATCATTAACTTATCACATACACTATATATATACTCTCGGCCTACTACGTTAGCAAACTAGTGCAGCACAGAACGGTATCATCTATTTAATTTTTGATTATTGAAGCTCGGCTAACACGGTACTGATACCTCTACATATATATATATAATCAGAATAAACAGTACAGGCCTTCATGGCTCAAAAGTTGTTTGCTGTTAACTACTACGTATACACAGCTGATTCAAATAGGCCCTCAAACATACTCACCCAGTAATGTTATAAACGGTAATGAAGTGTTAATAGAATCACAACAAGGCCTGTTAGCACACAAGGCCTTCAATGTACAGATAGAGATTATATATATTGTGACAGAAACCAGTGGATGGTAATAAATTCCATATACAGGGCTCCCAGGATACTGAACAGTTTCTGTCCTGTCTAGGCTGAACAGGGCAGCCTCGTGGTACATGCACTCCATTCCACAGTTTGTCTACTGCCTGTTTTCTGTTACCTGTCATGCTGATTAGAGATCAGGTATATAAGACCTGTTTCCTGTTTCCTCTCCCCCTCTCCCAAAGAGCCTGGAGGCTGGAAGGCTGCTGAACTACAGAGGGGAGAAGCCTCTTCCCCAAACAGGTTCAATCATTCTGTTCGTTTGTCTAAGACTGCATAGGTACTAATTTTGTTGGTGGAAGTGGACAAGCCACTTCCAACTCTGAGTCAGGGATATCTAAGTTTAAGTTATCGCTCAGATGAGCAGCTTTTTGTTTGGCTTTGTTTTCTGTTTGCACTGTGGCAGTCTCAGTGCCTGGGACTAAATAAACCAGGCATAGCCTGTTTAAAGGAACAGTACGTGACGTCTCATCATTTAACATACCCTAAAAGACCGTGTTCTAACAGTCCCGGACAGACGGCGGAGCCCCGGAGTAAGCCGTTTGTCACATATGGTGGAGAATGCGGGCAGAACACTAAAAGGTCTGCGGGTTAAAGAACTTTAAAAAAAAAAAAGTTTTTTTTCACTCTCTCCAAACAAGATGGAAGACGTGGTGAGTGCGCTGGTACGCAATGTCGCTGTCCAGAAAGACGCGAATGAAGCCCTGCAACAGGCGAATGAAACCCAGTGACAGCTGTTAATAGCCCACAAGAGACTGATGCAAACCTGCAAGTGACTAATGCAAACCAGCAACAGGCGAATGCAAACCAGCAAGAGACAAACCGCTTGCTGAGAGAGGAGCAACAATGGTTCGCTCAGGGCTTACAGCAGGAACTCAAGATCCTGAGGGGGACTATCAGTAACCTTCCACTGGCAGAGGCAGCCCCAGTCCTGAAAATGACCAGGGAAAGCCACTACCTTCAGAAGATGGGAACCTCGGATGATGTGGAAGCCTATCTTCTCACGTTTGAACACATGGCACGGAGAGAGGGATGGCCAGAAGCTGAGTGGGCTGGTCTAATTGCACCCTTCCTAAGCGGCGAACCCCAGAAGGCTTACTTTGATCTAGAGCCAGCCGAAGCTAACGTCTATGCAAAATTGAAGTTCGAGATCCTCGCCCGCCTCGGCGTAACCACGGCTGTTCGTGCCCAAAGGTTTCACGCATGGTCCTTCACGATGGATAAAGCCACCCGAAGCCAGATGTATGACCTCATCCACCTCGCCCGGAAGTGGCTACAACCCGAGATCAACTCAGCAAGCCACATCGTGGAACGGTTGGTCATGGACCAGTTCTTGAGGAAACGTCCCTCTGCCTTACGCCGTTGGGTCAGTCGGAATGACCCCCACAATGCGGATGAGCTTGTGGCCCTCGTAGAAAGGTACAATGCAGCAGAAGAGCACCCACAACCCACAGTCGTGGAGCAACCCCATTACCCGAGGTTCCAGGACTCTTCAAGAGACGGTAAAAGGGTACCGGGGTTAAGGGGCACTGAAGAGCGGCGACCACCTTCATGCAGCACCAGCAACAGTGGCTCGCACACTAAGGGCAATAGCCAACATGGGGAGCGGGGAAAAGGATCTAAGTGGGACACAAACTATGTACCTAAATGTGTAAATTGTTATGAGAGGGGCCACACAGCAAAAATCTGCCCACTAAATGATGAACCCATGCAATGCAACAGCGTGGAACCTTATTCGCTGTGGTCCCAATGTATGGGCCCTAGCCCAGAGGACCCCTTGAATAACCATCTGTGGGCATTTGTAAAGGTTAATGGTAAGAGGGTTCGGGCACTTCTTGACTCTGGGAGCATGGTCACACTAGTGTCCGAATACCTGTTGCCCATTAAGAAGAAACAGGTAAACAGTTCACAAAGAGTGGCAATTTGTTGTATACATGGGGATAATCATGAATATTCCACTGTTGATGTTTTTTTTTAAACAGAGTTTGGTTCTTTAGATTTCAAGGTGGGTATTGTACCCAAACTGGCACATGATGTGTTAAAAGGGACCGACTTTCCCCATTTTCTAAAAATGTGGTCCCCCGCTCAGAATAGCGCCCAGAGTTCAATAGCGGACCATAACGAAGTATTAGAAGAAACAAATCCTTTCCCTTTTTCAGAAATGGATGTTGACGAGGGCTCAAATTAGAAGGGGGAAAAGGAGGAGTGCTGTAAAATTCCCTTCCCCATCACTACTTTGGTAGGGAATACCCCAAATCAAGATGTTGATCAGGCACTTACCATCCCAGAACCAGATAAGACCCTCGCTGACCTAGAGGTCAGTCCTGGGAGTTTTAAGAAGGCCCAGTGGGAGGACCCCACATTAGCGGTAGCAAGGGGAAATATATGGGACCAGAATAGTACTCCTGGCCAACCAGATAGGTCACTTGCTTACCCCTACTTCGAGGTAGAGAACAACCTAGTATATCGGGTTGATAAAAGGAAATCAGTTACAACTAAACAATTGTTGGTACCACGGACATTCCGTAACGTAGTATTACACCTCGCACATAGTCATCCATTGGGGGGACACCTAGGGGTGGAAAAGACAAAAGAAAAGGTTCTCCGAAGCTTCTATTGGCCTGGGGTTCTGGCAGAAATTACAAACTATTGCTCCTTATGCCCAGAATGTCAGATCACCGCCCCGTTCAAAGCGTACCGCAGCCCATTGGTACCCCTTCCCATAAAAGAGGTACCATTTGACCGGATTGCTATGGATCTAGTAGGACCCCTAATAAAGTCTGCTAGGGGACATCAGCATATATTGGTAATATTAGATTATGCCACCCGATATCCGGAGGCAGTTCCCCTACGTAGCACCTCTGCTAAAAACATAGCAAAAGAGTTAGTAGTTCTGTTTTCCCGGGTCGGAATTCCTAAATAGATTTTATCTGACCAGGGAACACCATTTATGTCCCAAGTAACAAAAGAGCTATGTAAACTCCTAAAAATCAAGCATCTCAGAACCTCAGTCTATCATCCACAAACAGATGGTTTAGTGGAAAGGTTCAATAAAACATTAAAGAGCATGTTACGCCCGGCGGTCGATAAGGATGGGAAAAACTGAGATTGTTTGTTACCATACCTGTTATTTGCCATTAGGGAAGTTCCCCAATCATCCACAGGTTTCTCCCTGTTTGAACTATTTGATGGCCGACACCCAAGGGGCTTACTGGATATAGCCAAAGAGACTTGGGAACACGAGGTTACCCCTTACAGAAGTGTAATAGAGCATGTTGCCCAGATGCAGGACCGCATTGCTGCAGTCCTACCCATAGTGAGGGAACACATGGAGAAAGCTCAAGAAGCACAGAGGAATACGTATAATAAGGGTGCTAGGGTCAGAAATGTTTCCAGGTGATAGGGTACTAGTTCTGGTTCCCACCGTGGAGAGTAAATTCCTTGCTAAATGGCATGGGCCATATGAGGTCTTGGAAAGAGTGGGAGAAGTAAATTATAAGGTAAGACAGCCAGGTAGGAGGAAACCTGAGCAAATTTACCATATAAACCTACTCAAGCCCTGGAAAGATAGAGAGGTCTTGTTAACCCTAGTACCCCCAGGTCCGTCAGAGAATCAAGAAACTGACCCAGAGGTTAGCATAGCGGAAACCCTGTCCGTGCATCAGAAACGAGAAGTCCAGAATTTAGTGAGAAGAAACAAAGAAGTCTTCTCTACACAGCCAGGTAGAACTAGCATAATTGAACATGACCTAGTCTCTGAACCGGGGTTCCGAGTTAACCTTAAACCGTACCGAATCCCAGAGGCCAAGAGAGAGGCTATAAGTTTAGAGGTTAAAAAAATGCTAAAACTAGGCGTAATTGAGGAATCCCAAAGTGGGTGGAACAGCCCTATAGTTTGGTCCAAAAGCCAGACGGTACAACAAGGTTTTGTAATGACTACCGGAAACTAAAACGCCGGTTGTCAAAATTTGATACTTATCTATGCCCAGGATGGATGAACTTGTGTAGAGAGGACGGGCAAAAGCCCAATATCTCACAAACCCTAGACCAACAAAAAGGGCAGGTTCCCCTCACAGGAAAGGGCAAAAGAAAAAAAAAGCCTTCTCAACCCCAGATGGCCTCTTTCAGTATAAGGTGCTGTCTTTTTGGCTTACATGGAGCTCCCGCCACATTCCAAAGAATGATGGTAAAATTTTAAAAACCACATGCTCGGTACGCTGCCGCCTACCTAGATGATGTGGTAATCCATAGTGAAGATTGGCAGTCCCACCTTCCAAAGGTCCAAGCTGTGGCTCGACGCAGTTCGGTCTGCCAGGACTAACTGCTAACCCCGCTAAATGCACTATGGTCTGGAGGAGGCCAAGTACTGGGGTATTCTATTGGTAGAGGGTTACTCAAAACCACAAACACTCAAAGTAGAGGCAATAACAAATTGGCAAGCCAGTTACAACAAAAACAAGTAAGGACCTTTTTGGGGTTAATTGGCTACTATAGAAGGTTTATTCCCAATTTTGCAACTAAGGCAACCCCACTAACCGACCTCACAAAAGCAAGAGGACCACTAATGGTAAAGTGGTCCCCCGAAACCGAACAGGCCTTTAGAAGCTCTCTGTGCCCAACCAGTGTTGGTCACACCTGACTTCTCCAAAGAGTTCGTAGTCCAAACCGACGCATCTGAGGTAGGGCTGGGGGCGGTACTCTCCCAGGAGTCTCAAGGGGAGGAGCACCCCATCCTTTATTTAATTAGGAAACTAAATCCCCAGGAGAAAAATTACTCCATAGTCGAGAAAGAGTGTCTCGCAATAAAGTGGGCTGTAGAGACGCTCAAATATTATCTGTTGGGGAGAAAATTCCGGTTGGTCACAGATCTTGCACCCCTTACCTGGATGTGTCAAAACAGGGAGAAGAATGCTAGAGTGACCAGGTGGTTCCTAAGCCTACAACCCTTTACATTTTCTGTGGAACACAGGTCAGGGCACAAACATGGCAATGCCGACGGGTTGTCAAGGATGCACTCCCTAATGTCCATGGTCGCTCATCCCTCGAGGTCTGAGCTGGGGGGGAGGATATGTGACAAAAACCAGGGGATGGTAATAAATTCCATATACAGGGCTCCCAGGATACTGAACAGTTTCTGTCCTGTCTAGGCTGAACAGGGCAACCTCGTGGTACATGCACTCCATTCCACAGTTTGTCTACTGCCTGTTTTCTGTCACCTGTCATGCTGATTAGAGATCAGGTATATAAGACCTGTTTCCTGTTTCCTCTCCCCCTCTCCCAAAGAGCCTGGAGGCTGGAAGGCTGCTGAACTACAGAGGGGAGAAGCCTCTTCCCCAAACAGGTTCAATCATTCTGTTCATTTGTATAAGACTGCAAAGGTACTTATTTTGTTGGTGGAAGTGGACAAGCCACTTCCAACTCTGAGTCAGGGATATCTAAGTTTAAGTTATCGCTCAGATGAGCAGCTTTTTGTTTGGCTTTGTTTTCTGTTTGCACTGTGGCAGTCTCAGTGCCTGGGACTAAATAAACCAGGCATAGCCTTTTTAAAGGAACAGTACGTGACGTCTCATCATTTAACGTACCCTAAAAGACCGTGTTCTAACAGTCCAGGACAGACGGCGGAGCCCCGGAGTAAGCCGTTTGTCACAATATATACATATATATATATATATATATATATATCTACATATCTATATACATATATATATATATATCTACACACAATATATAGTTAATTATATATAGATAAATATATATATATCTATTTATATATATATTTATTTATATATATATATATCTATATCTATGTATATATCAAGAGAGACTAACAGAGAGAGTCAAAGACATACTTGAAAACGAGAGGTAACTCTCAATGTATTACTTCCTGGTAAAATATTTTATAAATAAATAAATAAGAGAGAGAGAAACAGAGAGAGAAAGAGAGATTAACAGACAGAGTGAAAAACAGAAAAAGAGACAAACATACAGATGTGTGTGTATGGTTACATCTAGCTAAGTGTAACCAGAAATGTATTCAGCATAGCACTGTAGATGATTTCACACACATTGTTATTGTAATTAAAAGAGTCTACTTGTTTTGCACACGTTGATCGCCTACTGCTGCGGCCAAGTTTATTCGAGCATTTGCCCGTTCTTGGCCGCAGCAGTAGCCTGGCGCGCACCCAAGAGTGACGGGCGCGCGCCGAAGCAGCGGAAGAGCGCCCTCCGATCGGGGCGCTCTCCCTACCGCTGCCGGGTCCGCCGGGTCCCCCGGAACCCCCTGCCGCTGTCCCGCGATCCCTCGGGGAGCCCCTGGACGCGCGTGCAGGGGGCGCACGCTCCCGAAGACGCGTGACCGCGCGTCTATGACGCGCGGCACGCCGAGGGGCGGCCACTAGCAAGCCGGGAAATCTCCCGGCTTGCGGATCTGGCCGCAGTGCGATAAACTGTGTCGCCACTGTAAGCCGAAAGTAAAGTTTCGATTCCTGTGAAAAGAGTATCTTACCCAAAGAATTTCTGCCAATGATTGTAACAAATTTCTTGTGGGAGAAAACCTAGGTGTATAACTGCTATGTTGTATTATAACCTTGGAAGAAACCACGAAAATAACATGTAACTATTCACACATTTAGCAGACATCCGTATGCGTTCAACTTCACACAACGTACACTTGAAGAGAGAAGAAATGGCAGAAGCTTCCACATTGCACAGCCATCCACGTAAATCATACAAATGTATGATTTATGAAGCAATCGAATCAACGCCAGAGAAAAGTGCAAACGTGGCCAAAATCTATGACTTGATCGAAAAGAAATATCCATACTACCAACAACCTGACATACAACGAAATTGTAAAACTTCTGTACGATTCACTTTATCCGCAAATGACTGTTTTGAGCGTGTCCATGATCGGCTAGATCAACGATATGGATGCTGGCATGTTGCGCCATCATTTAAACTTACCATGGAACATGGAATATATCTTCTGTTAAATAGCATATTTTTGCCTAATACCAGTGACACTGAAGCCGCACCGACTGTCGCGTCTGCTGATCTACCTGCACCCTTCATTCAGCCAGACCAGATGCACGCATGCAAGATGGACATAACTACTATGATATGTATCCAAACTTATATGGGCAATACCAATGTGGATGGGAAAACAACCAACAACTCTACGTACCTCTGGACGTCTTGTTTGAAGAAGCCACTGCAGATCCATATGATGCCCTCATGGAGATGTGTGTGATTCAGGATTCAACGGTTGCCTCAACCATGGATGATACTGGTTTGCCTTCCTGCAGCGAGCAGTTGCAACCAAATCAGTTTTGACTTCTACAAGAATGGTAAATACAAATTTTGTTATGCCTTTACTCAAATTATATATGTCTACATTAATAATATACACCATTTGTTAGCCAAATGAGTGGATACAGCTTAACATTGCAGACAGGCTTACATGTAGCGTGCATAAAGACATTATTTCCTATAACAATATACTACATGACGAGCCATTAGTACACATTGGTGACGGAGTCCTAAATCCTAGATTATTATTGCTTTTAAAGTATCATTTCAACATGTTACACTAACTGTAACACACACACCTCATTGTTTAGCATTCAACATATAAAAACAAAGTGTCGCCCACATATGACGTGGGACCGTGGTCATGTCCCAAGGCGTCCATAAAAAGGTTTACCGATGCAAGCACCACCCCCAACCAACGTGCGCGCATGAAACCGTATTGGCTGTGCCCGTAGCTTATTGTTACGGTCAGTGCAGTGTGTCATGCGCGTGCGTCGGTGGGGCGATGCGTGCACAGTGCTGGAGGCCAATGTTAATTCAGTGGGAGGGGTGTTTGCGTGCATTTCATGGTGCCATAACATGACATCACACGTCTTTTGTTTGCTCATTGGCTGATAGTTCGTTTTTTTCGTGGGCACACGTCCGTTTACAAAGTTTAGATATGTATGTGTGTAGAAGTGATTTTGTTTCGCTTACATATCATAACTTTCAGCCATGATATGCGTACTGCTAGCAGCACCATGGAGGGACATGTATTGAACGCACAGCGTACACATCGTTTTGCGCATGCGCTAAGACTTAGTCCACACATTCGTGACGTGCGTGCGCAACAGACTTTGTGTGCGCACATTATTATGTATACAGGCACCGGAAAAATCATATCCGTAGTAATGCCAGCAACGCTATTTGAAAAATGACACAGTTCTGTATCTGTAGTTTTATCCTTGCAGTTTAAACATATACGTTACTTTTGCGTGAATATCCACAATCATATAGAGATGTGTTAAGCGTTGTCATGCTGAGACATATATAAATGTGCCATCTTTGAACATCATGTGTTTGCTGTATTTCACAGATGTCGCGGATGAATACATGGGACCAATGTATGATTTCAGATGAGCCAATCGTTATATTAGATGATTGTGACGACGAGCGAACAACTATTATAATAAACTAGCTGAGAGCCCTGGCGTTGCCCGGGATGTTTGTGGTGTGGGTGTGGCATTTGGGTGGGGAGTGGTCCACGCGGCCCATGGCGGTGTGCGGTGGTACTGCTGCTGTGGCTGTACTGATGGTGATTGTATCGGTGTGCTGATTTGGGAGGGTTTGGTGCTTATGTGGGGGTGCGGATGTGGGTCTGCCGATGGGGGAGGTGCAAAGGTGCCGATGTGTGGGTGCTGATGGTGTTGATGGGGGCTGGGAATGGCGGGGAGCCGAGAATGCCAGTGTGCTGGGGTGGCATGGGATACCGGTGTGCTGATGTGGTGGTGCTGGGGATAGTGTGTGTGTGTGTGTACGTGTGTGTGTGTATACACACGTGTGTGTGTGTGTATACACGTGTGTGTGTGTGTGTGTATACACGTGTGTGTGTGTGTGTGTATACATGTGTGTGTGTATACATGTGTGTATACATGTTTGTGTGTGTGTGTATACATGTCTGTGTGTATACATTGTATTTGTGTGTGTGTGTGTGTATACATGTGTGTGTGTGTGTGTGTGTATGTGTACGTGTGTGTGTGTGTGTGTGTGTGTACCTTTGTGTGTGTATACACGTGTGTGTGTATACACATGTGTGTGTATACACATGTGTGTGTATACACATGTGTGTGTGTATACACATGTGTGTGTATACACATGTGTGTGTATACACGTGTGTGTGTGTATACATGTGTGTGTATACATGTGTGTATACATGTGTGTATGCATGTGTGTGTGTGTATACATGTGTGTGTGTATACATGTGTGTGTATACATGTGTGTGTATACATGTTTGTGTGTGTATACACGTGTGTGTGTGTATACACGTGTGTGTGTATATGTGTGTGTGTGTGTGTGTGTGTGTGTGTATACGTGTGTGTGTATATACATGTGTGTGTATACACATGTGTGTGTGTATACACATGTGTGTGTATACGTGTGTGTATACATGTGTGTGTATACATGTGTGTATACATGTGTGTGTGTGTATACATGTGTGTGTATACATTATGTGTATGTATATGTGTGTGTATACGTGTGTGTGTACACGTGTGTGTGTATGTCTACATGTGTGTGTGTGTGTATGTCTCCATGTGTGTGAGTACATGTGTGTGAGTATAGGTGTACATGTGTGTGTGTGTGTACGTGTCTACGTGTACATGTGTGTGTGTGTCTACGTGTACATGTATGTGTGTGTCTACGTGTGTGTGTGTGTACGTGTGTGTGCGCGTGTGTGTGTGTGTCTACGTGTGTGTCTACGTGAGTGTGTGTCTATGTGTGTGTGTGTGTGTCTACGTGTGTGTGTGTGTATATGTGTGTGTGTGTGTATGTGTGTGTGTGTATACGTGTGTATATACGTGCATGTGTGTATACGTGTGTGTGTGTGTGTATACGTGTGTGTGTATATGTGTGTGTGTGTCTACGTCTGTGTGTGTGTGTACCTGTGTGTGTGTGTGTGTCTACGTGTGTGTGTCTACATATGTGTGTGTGTGTGTGGGGGGGGCTGGCCTCGGGGGTGAGGAAGAGGTGTGTGTGTGTGTGTGTGTGTGTGTGTGTGGTGTGTGGGGGCAGGCGGGCCAAGGGAGCAATCTCATTGGCCTGGCCCAAGGTCCAATCTGATTGCCGCTAGGGACACAGGGAGGGACACAGGGAGACACATACAGACACAGACACATAGGACTGTTTGAGAAATATATAGTAGATACGTCTGCACTTAAATTGTTCTATTATTTGTGTCTTGTTTCCCATATGTGCTCCCCCTGGACTGTCTGAAACATATCTTTCTTCCTGGAACCCGTGAAACAAGTTCCACAATAGGGTTTGAGCAGGGTCGTATATTATCTGTTCACTATTTTAGTTTTATTATAATTTAGCACATCACCATAATTGCACTGGAATTTGCATTTATTGTCACCTAATGTTAAGTAGTTAGCGCCTTTATTCACTATAATTCACAACTCAAAGGCAATAAGCCACACAAATGGGCTTCCTAAAACCGCGAGGAGTATGGAAGGAAGCGCTTTCTAATGTTCCACGTGCGCTTTGAAAACTAATATAAAACTGAAAAAATATTTGGAAAGGCCAAATAAATGGTATCGGACCTTGCAAATGATCTAGAGTTCCACAAGCACATTGATTAATTGTAATAACTGCGAAATATATAAGGGAACACGACCTAGATTAGCACCGCCTCTGCAGATCATTGGGCTAAAAGTGGTGGGAGTAAACCGGTAGAACAATTGTGGGGGGGGGGGGAGGAAACCGCTCCTTCTGTAGCAACCTGAGCTGGAAGTGAGAGGGATAAATAAATATGGCTGGGGAAGAATACAAAGCTGGCAAAGCTACAGATGTTGGAAGGGTTACTGAAATGCTCACAGTGCAGAATTTTACTGAGTTTCCTTTGGATTCAGTGGCAATGTGTTGGAATTATTTTGTGCTTATGGAAGGAGTAGGATATCGGCTAGGTTTGCTGTGTCCCAGGAAATACTGCTTCAGTTTGTGTCCTGCAGCAATGGTGCAGCTAGCCGGCTGTGTGTGTTTGTCCCGGGGCCCGGGCTGTGTGTGTGTGTGTCCCGGGGCCCGGGCTGTGTGTGTGTGTCCCGGGGCCCAGGCTGTTTGTGTGTGTGTGTCTCCCGGGGCCCGGGCTGCGTGTGTGTGTGTGTCCCGGGGCCTGGGCTGTGTGTGTGTATCCCCCGGGGCCCAGGCTGTGTGTTTGTGTGTGTGTGTCGGGGCCCGGGCTGTGTGTGTGTCTCCCGGGGCCCGGGCTGTGTGTGTGTGTGTCCCGGGGCCCGGGCTGTGTGTGTGTGTCCCAGGGCCCAGGCTGTGTGTGTGTGTCCCGGGGCCCGGGCTGTGTGTGTGTCCCGGGGCCCGGGCTGTGTGTGTGTGTCTCCCGGGGCCCGGGCTGCGTGTGTGTCGGGGCCCGGGCTGAGTGAGTGTGTGTGTCGGGGTTTGGGCTGTGTGTGTGTGTGTGTGTGTGTGTTGGGGCCCGGCTGTGTGTGTGTGTCCCGGGGGCCTGGGCTGTGTGTGTGTATCCCCCGGGGCCCAGGCTGTGTGTTTGTGTGTGTGTGTCGGGGCCCGGGCTGTGTGTGTGTCTCCCGGGGCCCGGGCTGTGTGTGTGTGTGTCCCGGGGCTCGGGCTGTGTGTGTCCCCCGGGGCCCAGGCTTTGTAATTTGTGTGTGTGGGGGGGGGGTCCCTGTGTGTGTGTGTGTGGGGGGGCTGTGTGTGTGTGTGGGGTCGGGGGGGGGGCTGTGTGGGTCCCGGGCCCAGTCTGTGTGTGTGTGTGTGGGGGGCTGTGTGTGTGTGTGGGTGGGGGCTGTGTGTGTGTGTGTATGTGTGTGTGTCGGGGCTTGGCTGTGTGTGTGTGTGTGTGTCGGGGCTCGGGCTGTGTGTGTCCCGGGGCCCCATGGCTGTGGTGGTTGGGGGTGGGGGGCTGTGTGTGTGTGGGGGGGCTGTGTGTGTCCCGGGGCCCAGGCTGTGTGTGTGTGTGGGGGGGGGGGGGCTGGAGTGGTGTTGTGTGGGGGGGGGGAGCTTTGTGGTTTCCCGGGCCCAGGCTGTGTGTGTGTGTGTGTGTCGGTGCTTGGGCTGTGTGTGTGTGTCGGGGCTCGGGCTGTGTGTGTCCCGGGGCCCAGGCTGTGTGTCCCCCAATGACTGATCCACAGCAGTCTTGACCTTTTCTTTATCTCCCACAGTATTTGCAGACGCTACATTGTGCAGTCGTTTTGACCTGCTCGACGTGTTCAGTGCATCAGCTTCTTCCTCATGTATAAGATGACGTCCTGAAGACCATTCCTTTTATCACCCGGGTGAGATTCTATCAACATTTGAAATACACAGTTTCCTATACAATGACCAGCTCATCTGGTAGGTACCAACCGCCATAGGGGATAGTGGTGCGGCGGGCAATTGGCTTAGCTTCCTGCATTGCTTTAATGGTATACAGCAACTTTCATAAGAAATACACTGAACACTGCGCATTTTTTTTCTACCAATCGAGTGTGGGTCGGGTGTATAATCGGCACATAGATAATAGAATATCCAGTGTGCTGCGCTAAGCCCTCTGGTGCGTAAGGCTCCTTAAGGTTTTTCCTTATTGAGGCATCATGTGCTGTGCAATATTTCTACAACAACGGTGAGAAGGGATACTGGTTGCAATGGATGTTTGAGAAGGAGTGAGAAATAATGCAAGACGACCGTCAATAACTAGGCTATCGGTTCTACCTCCTCTTATTTCCACTTTCCTCTCTCGCGGTGGGCGGCATTGCAATCAGATATCCCCTGTTACATACAACTGCATAGAATAATAGGTTTACTTCTGTATTTCCGATATTCCAAATTGCGGGGGAGCAACGGCCTCGGGCGAGGAAACTCCGGCTTGTGCAGCCAAACAGGCAACCAGGCCAACAATTATCGTTCCACAGTGCCGGTCCTCCTCTAAGAGATACACAAAGCAAGCTAGCTCCACTCACACGCTCATGAATGAGTTCTCCCTTTAATGTGACAGCCAAGAAAGTGGGAAGCCAGGGTTAAAACAAGGATCCCCTGTGGACCTTATTATCCAGATGAAAAATTAAAGGGTCCATGTGGGACCTGACCCGTTGGTCTGGGGTCCCGACTTTTTCTTTAGGCTGTCACGTTAAAGCTGGGCCGTTTTTACATTTTTTTTTCGGGCCATTCAATACGTGCACATACAATCTGCTGCACACTGACAATTGATTACGCTAAGCTGCAGATCCATCCTTTGTCCTGTAATCAATCGCTTTCTCTGGTTATTTAATTCAGGTTATGGCAAACAGTAACCCACAATGCAATGTTTGGGGAAGCATCATGTGACCTAGGCATGTACCCTAGATACAATTGGTGCACTGCTAGAGAGAAGGGCGGGGCTCAAGAGCATAGCCTCTCATGAAGAGGAAGGGGAATTTGACTTTGTAACTGGTTTCTATAGAAACAAAATGCTTGCTGCTCCACTAAATACTGTTAAAAATGTCTTTCAAATTGTTAAAAAAATAAAAATGAATAATAACAGTTGTTCTCGTAGTCAGTACTGATTTATTAAAAAACTACGTAGAATAATGCTTGAACTGCAGATTTAAATGGAAGCCTCATTATAGCGTGTGAGTAGAGCTCTGCTTTGGGTATCTCTGTCTTAGAGTAGACCGGCACTTGAAGAAATAGTGTTTTCTTTGATTTCGTCAACACCCTGAAGACCCGGAGAGAGGCTGGAAAGCCTGTAACAGATCAGCTACTTGTGGTCCACTAACAGGCATCATACCCCACTACTCCCCCTCGCTTCTTTACTACCGTATAAAGTTTAGTATCTGTCTATTCCAGCCGAGCCATGAACGCTCTTTAAAAAAGTTTTTCTAGTATTTTAAAGAATCTGTTTTTTTTTTTCCATCGCTAGCTTCTGAGGTTCTGTGGTAACCATGAACCCGCAGTGGCGGTCTGGGTAAACCTCCATCTTGACCTCCCTACATCTAATATTTCAACCGCTTATTTCCTTAACTAACCATCAATTGAAAAAATAAACCACCGCTTTGGAAAGGCCACAAAGATTAAAATCAATACACAATTGTCTAAAATGTCGATCAGTGCAGATACTGCTTGAATTAGCAGCATGTTAACATTTAAACCCCACAAAGTTATTCTCAAAAATTAACAGATACGTGGAAACAACCCGTCTCCCAAAGTAAGACAGCTGCAACTCTCATCTATAATTGCTGTGTGGAATGCTCACTTACCCATCATATAGCCACATGGCTGCTCGTGTGTTGCTGGGGGAGTGACTTACACTTACCTCTGCTGTGGTATTGCTGGGGGACCGCATGTGACCTTACCTCTGCTTGGCGTGTATTGCTGGGGGGTCTAGCATGTACCCTTACCTCTGCTGGCGTGTATTGCTGGGGTAGTCCGCATGTACACTTACCTCTGGTGCGGGTATTGCTCAGGTAGTCGCATGTAACACTTCCCTCTGCTGGCGGTATTGTCTGGTTAGGCCACATGTACACTTACCTCTGCTGGCGTGTAAGGGCCCCTTTTTTGGGGAGTCACATGTACACTTACCTCTTCTCGTTGTTTGCCTGTGGGGAGTCCACATGTCACCTTACCTCTGCTGTGTATTGCTGGGGTAGTCCATTTACACTTACTCTGGCTGTGCGTGTATTGCTGGGGTAGTCACAATTACACGTACCTCTGCTGAGTTTCTTGCGGGGGGTCGCATGACACCCTACCTCTGCACTGCGGGTATTGCTGCGTGTGGGAGTCGCAGGTACACTTACCTCTGCTGCAGGTATTGTCTGGGTAGTCACATGTACCCTTGGGACCTCTGCTAGCTTTGTAGGCTGGGGGAAGGTCCCATGTACACTTAACCTTCTGTGTGTATTGCTGGGTGGTCACATCTGTACACTTACCACCTCTGCTCTGCTGTGTTCTGGGGGAGTCACATGTACACTGACATCTCTGTGTGTATTGCTGGGGGGCTCGCATGTAACAGCCTACCGTCGCTGGCGGGTTATTGCTGGGGTAGTCGCATGTACACTACGTTACCTCTGCGCAGGTATAATCTGGGGGTAGTCACGATGTACACTTACCTCTGCTGCGTGTAAGGCTGGGGGAGTCCCAGTACACTACCTATGCTTGCTGTATTGCTTGGGTTATTCACATGTCACTTCCCTCTGCTTGCGTGTGTTACTGGGGGAGTCACATGTACACTTACCTCTGCTGCTTGTGTTTCTGGGGGAGGTCACATGTCACTTACCTCTGCTCCTCTGCTCTGCTGCGTATTGCTGGGGAGTCACTGTACACTTACCCCCTGCTGCGTGTTGCTGGGGGATTCACATGTTACACTACCTCTGCGCGTGTGTTGCCTGGGGAGTCCCATGTACACTACCTCTGCTGGTGTCTGGGGTGCTGGGTAGTCGACAGTGTGTACATTACCTCTGCTGCGTGTTTTGCTGGGGGTCCCGTTACACTTACCTCTGCTGTGTGTGTTGCTGAGGGGGTCACATGTACACTTACCTCTGCTGTGCGTTTGGTTGCTGGGGAGTCACATGTACACTTAGCTAGGGGGGTTCTGCTGGCGTGTACGGCTGTGGGGTCACATGTTAATCACTTACTCGCTGCGTGTTAGGCTGGGGGAGTCCATGAACACTTACCTCTCCTTGTGAGTTGCTGGGGCATCGCATGTACATTAACCTCTGCTGCCGGTAATGCTGGGGTGTCGCAGTACACTTCCCTCTGCTGTGTGTAGGCTGGTGGAGTCACATGTACCTTCCTCTTGCTGCGTGATGCGGGGAGTCCACCTGTCCACTACCTCTGGGGGCCTCTGTACGCTTTGGGCGTCACATGTACACTTACCTTCTGCTGCGTGTAAGGCTGGGGGAGTCACAGCGTACCCTTACCTCTTCGTGGGAATTTGCTGGTCCATCGCATGTACAACTTCCCTCACTCGTGTAGGCTGGGGGAGTCACTTACCACTACCTCTCTCCTGTGTGAGTTGCTGGGGGCATGCATGTACACTTACCTCTGCTGCTTGTAATTCTGGTGTCCGCATGTACCCGTAAACCTCTCTGCTGTGTGTAAGGCTGGGGGTCGGGTCACATTACACTTCCCTCTGCTGTGGTGTAAGGCTGGGGAGTCACATGGTTTACACTTTACCTCTTCCTGTGTGAATTGCTTGGGGGCATCACATGTACACTTAACCCTCTCTGTGTGTAGGCTGGGGGAGTTCACATGTACGCTGACCTCTGCTGCGTTAATCTGGGGGAGCCACATGTACCTTCACCTCTTGCTGTGTGTCTTGCTGGGGGAGTCCACATGTAACTTACCTCTGCTGCGTGTAAGGCTGGGGATCACATGTACACTTACCTCTCCTGTGTGCCTTGCTGGGGGCAAATCGCACTGTACCACTTACCTCTGCTGCCGTGTAATCTGGGAGTCACATGTACACTTACCTCGCTGCGTGTAAGTGCTGGGGGAGTCACATGTACACTACCTCCCTTAACCTTCTCCTGTGTGAATTGCTGGGCATCGCATGTACACTTACCTCTGCTTGCGTGTAATTGCTGGGGGTGTCGCATTACCCTTACTCCTCTTCTGGTGTGTAAGGCTGGGGGAGTCACGATGTACACTTACCTCTGCGGCGTGTACGGCTTGTGGTCAATTGACACTAACCTCTGGTCTGGGTAAGGCTGGGGGAGTCACAATGTACACTACCGTCTGCTGCGGTGGTTGCTGGGGGGAGTCACATGTAACTTACCTCAGCTGCGTGTAAGGCTGGAGGGAGTCACATGTACACTTACCTCTGGCTGCGTGTGTTGCGGGGGAGTCACTGTACATTACCTCTCCTTGTTTGAATTGCCTGGGGCATCACCATGTACACTTAACTCGCTGCGTGTAGGCTGGGGGAGTCAACGTGTAGCTTACCTCTGCTGCGGGTATTGCTGGGGGATGTCACATGTACACTTAACCTCTGCTGCGTGTAATGCAATGAGGGATCAACATGTACACTTACCTCTGCTTGCGTGTATTGCTGGGGGACACGCATGTTACAACTTACCTCTCATACTCTGCGTGTATGCTGGGGGTCTAGGGGGGGCATGTACACTTACCATCTGGCTGCGGTATTGCTGTGGTAGTCGCTGTACCTTACTCTGGCTGCGTTAAGGCTGGGGAGTCACATGTACATTACCTCTGCTGCGATGGTGTTGCTGGTGAGTCACATGTACACTTACTCTGCGTGTATTGCTGGGTAAGTCACATGTACACTTACCCTCTGCGGGGCGTGTAGTGCTGGGGGAGTCACAGGGTTACACTTACATCTTCTGTGTGTATTGCTGGGGGGCTCGCATGTACACCTTAACCTCTGCCGGCGGGTAATGCGGGGTAGTCGCATGTCACTTACCTACCTCTGCTGCGGTAAGGCTGGGGGAGTCCCATGTACACTTACCTATGCTGCCTGTATTGCTGGGGTGTCCGGTGGGGGGCGGGGATGTACACTTACCTCTGCTGGCGTGGTAGTCGGTGGGAGGTCCATTTACACTTACTCTGCTGCAGTATTGCTGGTGGGGTAGTCACATTACCCCTTACCTCTGCTGCGTGTGTACTACTCTGGGGAGTCACATTTAAACACTTACCCTCCTGGCTAGCGTGGGGGGTGTTGCTGGGGGAGTACAATTCACTACCAAGGGAAAGCCGGGCTTTCTTAGCATCTACCTTGCTTCGCCAACCGCCATACAGCCCCTATCACCGATCCTATTGTCCCGCGACATCGACTGCGTGTATTGCTGGGGGAGTCCATGTACACTTACCTCTGCTGGGCGTGTGTTTGCTGGGGGAGTCACATGTACACTTACCCTCTGCTTAGTGTGTTGCTGGGGGATTCAGATTACACTTACCTACCTCTGCTCGCCGTGTATTTTGCTGGGGTAGTCACATGTACACTTACCTCTGGCGCGTGTTTTGCTGTGTTTCCGCGTGTACCTTACCTTCTGCTGTTTGTGTTGCTTTGGGGGGGTCACATGTACACTTACCTCTGCTGCGTGTGTTGCTGGGGAGATCACATGTACACCTACCTCTGTCGTGTGTTGCGGGGGAGTCACATGTACACCTTATCCTCTCCTGGGGGCGTGTATGCTGGGGTGTCGCCAATGTACACTTACCGGGGGGGAGGAGGGGGGGGGGGGGGGGGCTAGCCGAAAAAGGTAACAGGCGCTCTGCTGCGTGTATTGCTGGGGGGAGGTCACATGTACACTTACCTCTGCTGCGTGTAAAGGCTGGGGAGTCACATGTAACCGCTTACCTCTGCTGCGTGTAAGGCTGTATAAGGAGTCACATTACACTTACTCTCCTGTGGAGTTTGCTTGGGGTCATCGTCATTTACACTTACCAGGAATCTGCTGTGTGTAAAGCTTGGGGGAGTCACCTGTCACTTACCCAGCTCGTGGTAGGCTGGGGGAGTCACATGTACACTTTTCCCCTCTCTCTTTGTGAATGCTGGGGGCATCGCATTACACTTAACTCTGCTGTGTGTTAATGGGGCTGGGGGAGTCACCTGGTACGCTGACCTCTTCCTGCGTGTAAGGCTGGGGAGCCACATTAACGCTGACCTTCTCCTGCGGGGTAAGCGTGGGAGGCACCTGTACACTTACGGGTCGATCTGCGTTTTAAGGCTGGTTGGGTCACGGTACATCTTTACCTCCCTGTGTGAATTGCTTGGGGGCAATCGCAGTACACTTACCTACAGCTGCGTGTAAGACTGGGGGAAGGTTCACCATGTACACTTACCTCTGCTGGCGTGTACGCTGGGGGGGGGGGCTGGGGAGTCAACATGGTACACTTACTCTCCTTGTGATTGCTTAGGGGGCATCGCATTGAGGGGGCCACTTACTCTGCTGGCGTTGTTAAATGCTGGGGGGTCGCATGTACACTTACCTCCAAACCCTCTTCCCTTACCTCCTTACCAGTCTCCCCTCTCTTCCCTCGAACCCAACGATCAAATAAGCAGACGAAAATGGGGGGGGAAAGAGAGTTAGTCTGGGGGTGGCCCCGAGAGAGTGTCCTGTAATCCCCAGACACTAACCCATCTCTATGTCGATGTTTGTGCGCCGAGAGCAAAAAAAAAGGTCACAACTGCTGTTTGTAATGCTGGGGTATTCACATGTACTCTTACCTCTGCCTTCGTGTGTTGCGGGGGGAGTCACATGTACACTTACCTCTCCTGTGTGAATTGCTGGGGGCATCACATTTAACACTTACCTCTGGCTGGCTGTAAGGCTGGGGGGTAGTCACGTGTAACCTTACCTCTGCTGCGGGTATTGCTTGGGGAGTCACAATCACTTACCTCTGCTGCGTGTAATGCTGAGGGATTCCACATGTACCCTTACCTCTGCTGTGTTGGTTCCGGGCGATCAAATAGTATGACATAAACCAGTCTTCATTAAAAAAAATTGTTTATTTTATATCGGGCAACTTTTCAGATTTATTCACCGTCATCAGGACTGGTCAAGCTTTTCCTAACGGTGGTGCCTAAAACAGATTTCTCTCCTTCTCCTCTCCCTAACACTGCAAAAACTGCAAGAAAACTCCGGGCCCAATTAGAAATATCGCCTGTCATCAGCTGTGCATGTCAGACTTTTTAGGTCTGCGCCCGACTGCAGCAAGATGAGACATAGCAGTAATATTTTTATATCCGAGGTGTGCAAGGAGCTACTATTTAGATGCATTCCACTTTCAGAGACTTTTTCTGCCAGCTATCCTGTTTTGCAAAGTGCTCTGTACATTAGTGCTAGCTCAACTTACAAGAGTACATGTGTCTGTACAGCAGGGAGACATCGCACTGTTTTCCCTAATAACTGCACCTGGGACCGGAGGTTTTTCATTGTCCCTCAGTTTTGAACAATAACTGGGGTTTTTGTTCCTATCAGCTTGCAATCCCGTTGTCCTGAGCCTGGGGAACGATCCACGTTTCACACACGACCATCATGAGCAGAGGAGTTGACCTAAAAATGACAAAATGCCACCTTTCCCTAATAGTCCCAGGCCAAAAGAAACGCTAGATAAATGGGGCAATCAAATGGTCCATAAGAAACATCATTGGTTCTCGACACAGATAGTGGGACCCAAACAACACAATATACTCTGAAAACGTTATAACCAGTCGTCTTCTAATTAGTATTTGAGTATTTGTGCCGTTCTGTGGCAAACGTTTTCGCTGACGCAGCCCATTCACTCAGGCCAGCAATCTTCCACGTGCTAACAATTTATTTGATTGTTTTCTAATAGTCATGGGCCTTACGAGCCCGTGTTTGTTTCCTGTTTATCACTCTTCTGTCATCCTTAAATGCGGGCATGCTGCCTGTCCCGTAAACACTCTAGCGCTGTGGTGCCTGCCCTTCGTCTGATTGTAGAGCACATGCTCGATTACATAGTCACCTAGTTCAGTAACATAGGGAGATGAAGGGTTTGAAAAAAGACATTCGTCCAAGTCACCTATGCTAAATTTTGACAACAATACTTATCCTAATTCGTACTTACAGTATCTTATCCAGAGGACAATAAACCAAAAACCCCATTACATATCATCCAATAATTCTCATCAAGGAAAATGAAATTCCTTCCTGCTCCAAATAATGCAAATCAGCTTACACTCCCCCGGATCAACCCTCCATCCCATTGTTTACCTTAGTTTGGTATAGTTCCCTGTATTACCTTCTCTTTCTACAAATATGTCAACCTTTTTTTAACATATCTCTTGTATCGCCATCACAGACAGGTCTCCATGGGTACTGAATTCCCCACATTTTTCACTGCCCCTTACTGTAAAGAACCCTTTCCTAGTTGCTGGTGAAATCTCCGTTGCTCCTCCAACCTATTACAGGAATGACCACCCCCGAGTCCTTTGTAACTGTCCTTTTGAATTGAATATTCCTTTGAAAGCTCCTTGTATTCGTCCCCTGAATATAGATTTGTATATAGTTTATCAATATCCCCTCTTGGACGCTTTTTCTATGGAAATAAATCTAATTTAATCTAGCCTCTCCTCATAAGTTAGAGTGTCCCCGCCCCTTTATTAAATTTGGTGGCTTTCTCTGCCTCTCCCTCTTGTCCTAATGTTTCCTTTTTCTTAGGAGTGGTGCCCAAAATTGTACTCATATTCAAGGTGTGGTCGTACTTAAGACGAAAAAGAAACGGCGACAACTTGCGGTGTATTCAAAATTATATTGGGATAACTAATAAATCCGGCAGTAATGTTACAACATAGTCGCTCCTATGCGTTTGGGTTGGGCCGTTCAGGACAACCTGGGCTTCACATCAGCTGGCACCCATCACAGTTTGATTCCCTGGATCGCAAAGTCTGGTGTGTGTGTGTGTTTTTTGTGTGTTTGTGTGTGTTTGTGTGTGGTTGGGTGTGGTGTGCGCACCACGCACACGGGCTTGATCCTCACGTCCCGGAATGGATCCCTCCTTTTTCCGTCCAAAAGGGTTGGCAGCGCTATCTGGTACTACTAAAGTAACCGTAAGGGAAAAACAACAGCAACACGGTACTGGCGAGAATAGAGCTCTGGTCTCATTCGGCAACACTGACGTCATTGCGCTCGCGCCTGTAGTCGTCTAAACAGCGGAAGATCGGCCACGAAGGAAAAAGCAGTGCAGACCCCGGACAAACCGGTAATGCATCGAGCCAATAGTGAAAATTCCTGCATAGCCCTTCCTTATCCGGAGCAGGAATACGCTATTGGAGGGTTAACCGTGTATTCATTTTTTCACTTCACTTGTGGGTCCTATAAATTACATTTTTTTGACACTTTAAGATCACGTTGATTTTGTCCATTTTATCCCTCTTAGTATTGACCCCATCTTGGTTTCATTACCAGTTGACATTTTACTCAACAGTATACTGTAACATCATTTATTTATATCACTTCAATTTTGGTGAACTTTATTCTATGTGGTCTTACTATGCTTTGAAAGGAGCAGAATTATGTTTTACTCCCTTTCCATCATTGCCCGTTTGATGCAGATAGATCTTGTTTGCCTTTGCAGCCTACTGCATGACTTCTGGCACTATTGCTAAGCCTGCGCTACAGCACTCCAAATCCTTCTCCATCAGGATTTTCCCCTAATTTATCCCATTTAATAATTTGTAAGTCGCCTGTTTTTATTCTTGTCATCCCAATGCTAACCTTACATTTCTGTATTAAACCTCATCCTGCCATTTACCTGCCCACGTTTTCCAGTCTTCTCCAGTCCTTCTGAAGAGAAATTACATCCTGCTCTGATTCTATACCTAATCCTAACACAATGTCGTATCATCAGCAAGATGGGAACGTTGCTCTCGATACCACCTCAAGGTCATTAATAATAAGTTAAAAAAAGCATGGTCACAGTACCTACCCCTGAGGTACTCCACTCACGACCTTCAAGCCCACCTAAAGTTCGATTTTTGACAACCCTCTGTTGTCTCCTTCAAACCGTTTTTCAATCCAGTTGCATATCTTGTTACTAAGTCCAATTTGCTTTATTTTGTACAACCAACCGTTTGTGTGGAACCTTATCAAAAGCCTTTTTGCAAATCTAAGTAGACCACATCAACTGCCATTAAAACCCTGTTCTAGGATTCCACTTACCTCCTCTAAAGAAACTAATGAGGCTATTTTGGCATGATCTTATCCTTCATAAATCCATGCTGCTAGTCTAATTTTGTCTTACATTAGGTTTCCTGACTATATCCCTATTAAAACCTTCAAATTAGTTTCCCCACTATTGAAGTCGCCCCCCCCTCCCGCTTACGGTCTATAATTTCCCGGTTGTGTCTAGCTCTCCTTTTTAAATATTAGGCACCACATCTGCTTTATTAAAAAATACGTTACCTCCAATCTTGTGGTAATGAGCCTGAGGAATGGAGTCCCTTGAAGCTTAATATAATGGTTTTGCTATTACTGGGCTTAACTCCTTGAGAACTCTTGGATGTATGCATCGGGCCAGTGCCTTATTTACGTTATTTATCAAGGCCACGTATGACCTTCTTCCCAGTTCTTGTTCGTTAATATGGATTGTGTGGCTTCCCTCCGCGGCACTTCTATTGAATGATTTCTTTCCTGGTGAATATACAAGGCAAGAATGTTGTTTTAATAACTTTAATAATCGTTTATCTGCTTTTTTCCCTTATCTTCCATAATCTGCCTGCCCATTCTCACACTGAAGGGTCCTATTTCTCTTTTCTAATTTTTTGTTATTACGGGGTTTTACTTAATACTTTTTAGGGTTTATCTTTCTATTGCAATCTTTTTTTCATTATCATTTTTAACACTTAATTTAAATTGCCCTTTTGCAATTTTTTTTACATTCCTTATAATTCTGATAGCAATGTCCTCTGTCCCTTCTGACTTCAAGCACTAAACCCCTGCCTCCTTTCCATTCCTCCCCCCTACCTTTTTATTTATCCACATTGGTTAGACTTATTTCTTTTATAGATTTTTCCTCAAGGTATCACTGATGAGTGTGTTTTTTCTAACAATGTTTTAAAGCAGGGCTGCACAACATACGCCCGCGACGGCCCCCCTTCAGCCACCTCTCCTCACTTTCCCCCCTCCTTCCCTGGTAACCTCTCCGGCCCGCATTCTGTTCTGTGGCGTGCCCTCTAGGATCGCCACCACAAACGCGCGCTTCCCCCTAATCCTCCTAACCACCCTTCCCGGCCAGCAGGGTAACGCCTCCAGCAGTAGCGCGACCCTTAACTTCCGGGTCTGCTACTAGAGCGCCTTCCCCTTCTTCACCTCGGCACCAATTTTAAATGATTTTCGTTGCGCCATCTCCTCATCCACCACCACCTCCTCTCCTCTTCCTCTGTTGCCGCCGCCGCCACATGAATCTGTTGCCGCCGACACACCACCTCTGTCTACCCAACCGCCGGCCAACATCATCTGGTAGGCAATGGGGTGGGGGGGGTCTTCTTCATGCGGGGGGCTGCGTGATGCTGGCCTTGGGGTGGCTGCTGACTATGGTGGGGATGCTGGGATGCTTATTTGGTGGGGGGATGCTGGGTGCTGACTTGGGGGGGGATACAGGATTGCTGACTTTGGGGTGGGTGCTGGATGCTTGACTTTGGGGGTTTCTGGTGCTTACTTGGGTGGGATGCTGGGTGCTGACTTGGGGGGGGATGCTGATTTGTGGTGGTGGTGATGTCGGATGCTGACTTTTGGGGGGGATATGATGGGAGGTGCAGGGGGGAGAGATTGGTGTGTGTATGGAGGGATCAGGCTGGAGCTAAAGGAATGTGTGGGGGGGAAGCTGCTTATCTTGCAGTCGGCAGCATGTTCCTCGTGCAGGCCGGGAGACGGACCCTGCAGTCATCTTGTACGGAGGGGCGGGGATCAGACGGGAGCCGGACAGAGGGCATGTGGAGGGGGGGGAAGCTGCAGGGAGAGAGAGAGAGAGAGTGGAGGGGGGGAGGGAATGCAGAAGCAAGCGGCAGTGGGACGGGGGGGTGGGGGAGTGAGAAGAGGGAATGGGGGGGGTCATCGGCAGGGAGGGAGAACACCGCTGCCCTGTGAGGTGAGGCGGCGGTGCGAGGAGAGTGCAAGGAGAGCCGGATAGGTGGGCTTTGACTGTGAGGGGGGGTGGAGAGGGGTGAGCCGGTGAGAGGAGGGTGCAGCGAGGCCATGGGTATGATGCCTCACTGTCCGGGCTCCACGTGGATGTGAGGGGGAGGCAGCGTGTTTGTGGACGCATAAGCTGTGTCCGGGGGGAGGCGCTCCGTTACGGGAATGTAGTGGCAGGGGGTGAGTGTGAGGGCTGTTGGGGGGGGGGTGGTGAGTTGGGGGGGGGTGTGAGTTGGGAGGGGGTGTGAGATTGGGGGTGAGATTGGGGGGGGAGTGTGTGTGTGGTGTGTGTTGTGTGTGGTGTGTGGTGTGTGTGTGTGTTGTGTGTGTGGGGTGTGTTTGTGTGTGTGTGTGTGTGTGTGTGTGTGTGTGTGTGTGTGTGTGGCCAATGAGAGGTGTGCGGGGGCAGGCGGGCCAAGGGAGCAATCTCATTGGCCTGGCCCAAGGTCCAATCTGATTGCCGCTAGGGACACAGGGAGGGGCACAGGGAGACACATACAGACACGGACACATAGAACACTTTCAGAAATATATAGTAGATATGTAACAATGCTTTCAATGATTAGTGCACAGATTAACAATCACTACATAATGTTATCCTCTTATGCAAATATTTACTATGCACTTAATTAACATAATGATGTTGCTAAGCACTGAAGTTAGAACTTATATTGTTTTTAGTTATTTTCTACTAACATTATATGTATTGCCATGTGATATATGCAACCAACATTATCACTCAGCAAACACATGAATCTACTATATATTATGATCTCACGTGTGACTTGTCAAAGAATGTAAATGCTACATAACAACTCGTAGACATTGTATCTGAACGTACACAATAACAATAGGGAGGTGATAGAAACAGTTTAGTCGTGTGCATTTTATATTTTCACCTAAGTTGTAGTGCTAACCTAACATGCATGAGCTAATGAAAGTTAGTTAAAGATCATGAAACCATGAACATTTGTGTGTACATTTTATTCACACGACTAACTATAGTTTAGTGTTATTAGTAAACGTTCAACACATACATAGCTAAGTGAGGCCGATGATAAAAGCAACATTATTACATGCATCACACAAAAACTACAACACACACACACTGTTGCTGAAATGTGTGCGTATGCAAATGTCCACTTCATTTATGTTCATATGTTGACATTAGTTATTAAGGATCATGATCATTATTAATAACTAACGTGAATGAAATAAAAATTATATTAACAACATTGTCATTGTGTTGAATGAATTAGGAAAAGTTGAGAAGCCAAAGAACTATACTTTGGAATGGTGTTAACATTTTGACACATGTTACATGTACGTCAAATCAACACACATCTTTGACTTATACATACACATGTGACAATGTAGTAATCAACATGAAGAAGAAGTGATACAACAACTAATCACATACATTGCAATGTTAATGATGTTTAAAACATTGGGGTCTTTTCATACAAACATGCATTGAGTGTTAACATCGCTCATGTGCATCAATGGATGTTATCCTCCCATAATCAATAGCTGAGCAGGGTTTATCCCCTTCTCTCCCCCCACCCCTATATTCCATGAATGGATGTTGTTACGTTTGCTAAATTACATGTTATGTAATGTCCCTAATGATTTTAAAAGACACTGCACAATAACCACCAAGTGTAGCTAAACGCACGTACACAATACAGAAACGACATGTTTCAATTGTCACATCTTTTTCATTACGTTCTTTTTATACATCCTGTAACTATACCTGTATCGAGGTTTGCACATCTTATGACAGATGTGAATTGAAATACATACCATGAGCAGTCATTGAAGTGATATACCTTGAAAAAGAAAACATGAATGAATATAAATCATTGTCATGACATGTTCATTAAGGTAAGCAACACACTAAATTGACCATTTTGTGTGTGATATGAAACAACATCTAGAATACGTCAAATATGATCTGAAATACACAATAGTGTACACATCATTGTGACTCACATGTCACACAGCAAAAGATACATTGTATGAAACCATACTGCACTAGCTATTGACTATGGACATAGTAGGTTTATTGTGTATGCATAACAAAAAAGAGCATGTACATAAATTATAGATTTAATACACATTATTTCTTCACGTACACACAACACCTTTTATTGGTAAAAAGTATAATACAACCTGTTGATGAATGACATACCGGTGCCACATGCAATTGTCCACACAGCAGAGAAGAGAAAGGTGTGCGAACTATATTCATCTGTTTCCTAAGTGAATGGTATTTGGACAAATGTATTTATCATAACAAAGAATGAATACATCTATGTAGTACTATGAACATATATGTATTTGCTTACATAAAAAAATGTGTTTATGACATTCAGACATGTCTCAACACCACTGGCTGTTTGGTCATTGTCAGCTGGTAAATTGATGGGATGCTCCTCCTCCAAACCCTGACATATGTCTGTTTGTACATTATTGCGGAGTGCCACATTGTGCAAAATACAACATGCAATTATAATATCAGACACTTTAGCAGGCTTATATTGAAGTGCCCCACCAGTTCTATCGAGATACCTAAATCTTGTCTTGAGAAGCCCAAATGTCCTCTCTATGATGGATCGCATAGATATGTGGGCAACATTGTACCTCTCCTCTGCTTCAGTTCGAGGGTTTGCCACAGGGGTCAACAGCCACGGCCTAATTCCGTATCCATCGTGCACAAATATGAAACAATTAGTGTTAACATTATTACATACAACATTTCCTAGAAAACCAAGAGTTGTTTGTTAACACATCATAATATGTACTCACCCATCAGCCAACCAGGTCCAAAATAGCCTTCTTTGAAAGCATGGAAGACTGATGAGTTTATCAGGATAGAGGAATCGTGACTGGAACCAGGGAATTTGGCTACCACATGCATAATCTTCATCGTGGCATCGCATACAACCTGTACATTCAGGGAATGGTAGTGCTTACGGTTGCGGTAAGCATGCTCACTCTGAATAGGCGGGATCAAAGCAACATGGGTGCAATCGATTGCACCCATCACACATGGTATCCCGGCTATGGTATAAAAGCCACTCCTGACTTCCAGCCACTCTGTGTGCTCTGTAGGAAAATGAATATAATTCCTAGCGCGTCTATTGAGTGCACATAGAAACTGGGTAAAGGCCCGCGAGAATGTAGATTGCGAGACCCCGCCCACTATGCCCACAGTGTCTGGAATGACGCGGAAGCAAGATAATGTAATGAGCACAGCATTTTTATTTATTTATTTATATGATATTTTACCAGGAAGTAATACATTGAGAGTTACCTCTCGTTTTCAAGTATGTCCTGGGCACAGAGTAAAACAAATAATACATGGTTACAAGTACAGTTACATAAATGAACAAGGTATACATTATATACAAGACATTGCGTGCACAGTTAAAGAAAATATATATTATGGGCGTATGAAACAGTTACAGACCAGGTTAAAATGTGAGACAGCCTTAGCTTTGAAAGAACTTAAACTGGTGGTGGATATGAGAGTCTCTGGTAGGTTGTTCCAGTTTTGGGGTGCACGGAAGGAGAAGGAGGAATGTCCGGATACTTTGTTGAGCCTTGGGACCATGAATAGTCTTTTGGAGTCAGATCTCAGATGATAGGTGCTGCATGTGGTAGGGGTGAGGAGCTTGTTCAGGTAGCTGGGTAGCTTGCCCAGAAAGTATTTGAGGGTGAGACAGGAAAGGTGAACTTTGCGCCTAGACTCTAGTGATGACCAATCTAGTTCTTTGAGCATTTTGCAGTAATGTGTGTTGTAGTTGCATTGGAGAACAAAATGACAAATTGAATTGTAGAGGGTGTCAAGTTTGCAAAGGTGGGTTTGAGGTGCCGAGCCATATACTATGTCTCCATAGTCAATAATTGGCATTAGCATCTGCTGTGCAATACGCTTTCTGACCAGGAGACTTAGGGAGGATTTGTTCCTGTAAAGTACCCCTAGTTTGGCATAGGTCTTGGTTGTCAGGGTATCAATGTGCATCCCGAATGTTAATTTTAACAAGCCCAGGGACTGCACGACCTGTGGCTGTCACAAAATCTAAATCTCCCTGTATCTCTTCATAAAGAGCTAAGATTGCTGCTGAACTCAAACGATAGCGACTTACAATCTCCTCCTCACTCATCCCATCTAACAGGGTTCTCTCCCTGTACAAATGAGGACGAGGCACAACTTCTCTCCTCTCTCTTCTCCTCTCATCTCCTGCCCTCTCCCTCAACCTCTCCCTCTCCTGTCCACGTGCCTGTCGCTTTCACTGTACCTGCCACTGTCCCTGCCTCTGTCCCTGTCCCTTCCTTGGCCTGTGACATCCTCTCCATCAGCAAGCCTCTCGTCCAATAGAATGTTCCTCCGTCTCATAAACATTCGCATCATTTTCAGGTCTGTAGCTGTGAATGCGCAGGTAATTGCCCTCCTTTAAATACCTATGTGATGATGTCAGGTGACTTGCTGAAGTGCAAGGTGTTACATTAACATATCCAAGTAGTTCACTTCCAACGTGTATGCATTAGCAATTAAAATAATTATTTATGTGTGTTCACCAGGCAATCATGATATTTGAGAATGATGTAACGTTAAGCTTTGTACAAGCATTTATTGTCAAGTATTTCTGGAATGTGTAATGCATGTACAACTTCTGAACGCAACACTCAGTCATCTAATTATGATACAACCATGACATTGATGTTGAGAAACTACGTTGCAACATGTGTAATTTGGCATGTTATTGTCACCTGTTCACATGAAGTTATTGTAATCTGCATATGCATAATTTAATGGCATCAGGATAGTTGCTATTGATTCAGTTTCAATCGTGTAAAAATGAGTAACTATTATAGATGTGTGTATAAGTTAGCATGAAGTGATTGTAATGCATTGTGTACAATGTAAACATGCAATGTTATTGAGTGTCCAAGTGCGGACGTCATGAAAAGAGGGAGGTCACAAAGTACATGTAAACATGAAAACAAACAGCTGCATTTACGTTTGATCATGCGTTACACATTACAAGCATTGTATAATGTATAGCAACATTACTATACGCTGGATGTGTTAGATGTGTGAAATGTGTTACATCATATAATAAATTGAAGCACACTTAAGTAACATGTTTGATATGATGTGACCTGTTCCTTTAAGAGTTGAGTATAGGATTTTCCCTTGACACATCATAACATTAAGACTAATGTGACACGTAAATCATCATAACATTGAAAAGTACAATGTTATGCAAATAATACACGTAAGGGGTGACACGATGAAGTGAATGACCTTGACACTGTAATGCCAAGCACATTTGTATTATGAGCAATAGAACGTAAACACCACTATAATGTTATAAGTCCCCGCTCCATTGACTCCATTGATGTAGAGATGAGGTTTTTTTTCTAAGTGCCATCCCGGCAACCTTGCCGATCGTTCTCCCCTCCAACTTGCCAACTTTAGTTGGCGGGACCAATTGCCGATGAAATCTCCATTTCTGAGTGCCGATCAGCACCGATAAGCTGATCAGGGCTACTTGAATACAGCCGATTTAAAGTGCCGAAAAGTGCCGATAAGTGGGTTATCGGCAGCCGCAAGCCGATAAATTTTTATCGGCAAGAAAAACTGCCGATTTTGAGCACTTATCGGCGCTTACTGAATCTCAAATCCAATTTTGGCGGGAAAATGCCGATAAAAGCCTTATCGGCGCTTACTGCATGAGGCCCCAAGTTCTGATAACGGTGCTCAGTATCCACAGGAATCATGTATTCCAATGTAGTCTTGAGTCATGAGTATAGGTATATGTAGGAAAAGCTATTAATCTAGCCCAGTGAGACTGAAAAGACCCAGTGTATCTGCATCTCATATGAGGAGTTAAATAGGAATAACTGTCCTAGTAGTGGAGGTATATAACATAACTCAGTAAGAGAACTCCACTGGACAAACCTCTAGAGTAACACTAATAGGGTCAAATCCTCCATAACGCATGAATGAAGAAAAAACAGTACTCACATTGGGTAGCTTGTCCTGGTGCATGCATCACGCCAATTGGTAGATAAATACGAGCATCCAGAGAAGAGGACGGAGTATCTCTTTGATAAAGGGCGTCAGACTGAAACGCGTCAGAGTTGCTATTACATTCCCTATATGCCACAACATTAAAATGTAACCTTTTAATTGTTCACTGGTGTCAGCCCCTGCAATTTTTCACAGCAATACTCCGTCCTCTTCTCTGGATGCTCGTATTTAATGTTCCCATTAGCAGCCTTTCTCCTATTGTTTCCTTAGCTCTTGATGTACCAGAACCTATGCAGTTAGGAAATCACCAAATCTCTTCTTCTGAAAAACAACGCCGGAGGAATGGAGGTCTCTGCCTCTAATGCGGTTTGACTGGTCATCTGGTACTTCGCTGCCCCACAAAGCTGGGAAATGCAACAACCAATGAGGTATGAGGGGATCTCATTGGGTACCATTTATGCATCCCCTTCTATTAAAGAAAACCTGCTGACTCAGATTATGCTTCCAGTCTTCCTTGAGGATCTTGGCTTCCTTATGTGAGGATTCGCCATTCTGGTGGTTCTGTCCCCTTAACCCTCACCTGCCCATCTGGATCCAGGGGCACTCAGGAAAGGCATTCTAGCGGTGGTGCTCATGTGCGGCATGCGGGCAGTGCACGGGCTCGGTCGGTCTCCGTGATTCCTGTGTCCAAAGTACACTCTCTTGCCTCTGGCACTGATGCACAACGCACGTGCGGTGAGCAGTCTCCCCGGCGGTCTGCAGTCCCTGCCTCTCAATACCCGCCCCCGCTCTGACGTCAGAGCTACGCGTTGCAACAGTACTCCGCGCTCCTCACCTGTGTCTGCGGGTCGCGCCTCCGCCCCCATACTGATGCGGGCATCGTAGCATGCCACCGGGTCGCCGGAGTGATGTGTGGGTTACGCGCGGCGCGGGCGCACTCTGGAAGCTTCGCCTCTGCCTCTATCAGCTGTGTAATGGGACGCACCTGCACGATCCAACAGCCTAGCAGAGATGGCGCTCCTGCTTCCTAATGCCTCCCATTGGTTGGAGGTCCTTTAAATATGCTGTCTGAACTCTCTTTCATTGCCGAGCATAACTTCTGTTTGTGATGCTGAACCTCATTGCACCTTGCCTGTTTGCCTCTTACCTTGCTGCCTGACCCTGCCTAGTACCTTGGACTTTGTGATTCTCTCCTACACTGAACCTGGCTTTGGATACGATGACTCTGCTCTCTCCTGCACTTACCCTGGCTTTGGATACGACGACTCTGCTCTCTCCTGCACTGACCCTGGCTTTTGGATTACGACGTCTCTGCTCTCTCCAATCCTGACTTTGGCTATGTACCTGTAACAGGGTACTTATCCCTGTTCAGTAATGGGCCTTTAATCCAGCAGTGTGGTGGTAAACCTCTGGTAGTTAGTTACTAAACACCACCTGCCTGATTTGATTGTTTACAAAAACCTGTCTGTTCAGACAGGAAGTGACTCCTCCTTAGCTCTGACTGAGAGCTGACCTTTGGAGAGACAGGGTAGAGGTTCTTGAGTCCCAGGAGAGACTGACCAAAAGAAACCCAGATCTCTGGAGCTGACCAGTCTTGAGCTCTGCACAACAGAGCTGAATTCAAGACACAGGGAAAACTACTACACCTAAAGCTGAACCAGGAAGTGATATTTTCCCTCCAAGAAACAGATAAGACTTTTATTCCTAAGAGACTGCTTATATCTGCTTATTGCATGCTATGTTTTGGGGCTGGGGAGAAATGCTTGAATAGGGAGATGTGAATTGATTGCAAAGTGTTTCACTAGAAATACTCCTAAGTGAATTAAAGTTTTGTTCCCCCCCTGTGTTTGGATGTTTTCCTGATGAAAAGGAAAAGGCACAATAAAGCCTTATTATAATTTCACATTATAAACGACTCCAAGTGTGTACCTCTGTGAACGTCCGTCTACATTTGGTGTCCGAGGTGGGACAAGAGGTGTCCATGTAGTTAAAAAGGACCGGAGTTTTTATGTGAATTTTTTGTTATGCTTTTTTGCCTACAAACAGTCTAAACAACTTGAAAAAAAAAAAAAAAACTCTCATGCAGCAGAGGCAGAGTTAAAGATGTACACACCACTGAAACTTACACCACTGAAACTTACACTGCATTGAAACTTACAAAACCACAGATGGACTCTTTGCCCCAATCCCAAGAGAAGAGAAACTGCTGAAGCAGCTAAAACTTTATTTGCCTATCACAAAGCGTAATATGGTCATTGAAATAGGGGTTTTGCCTTCCAGCCATAGTCACGGTTCAAGAAGTGAGTCATCCCTTAAAGGGATAGGTGTTTGTTGTTTTCAAAAAGTTTCGCTGAAGCAGTGAATACAGATGGTGACCCACGAGTGGTACTGATTTTGCAAATAAAGGTTGCCACACCGCGTAGGGCTACCAGCTGTGAATGGAGTATATGCAGAAAAGTGGGAAAATTGATACAAGACTGTGCTGAAGCTGGGGTATTTTTAGCAAACAAATGCTGAGTGTAAAATTGCCCTATAAAGGAAAAGTTTTTTCAAAGCCAATTGCTGAGGGTTGAGTCCACTGCAAAGGATGTTTTTTTTTCTGCAAGTAAAAAAAAGTATGCCTATTATCTTGGGAGCAAAACAGACACCCAAAGTGTGAAGTGTGAATGCCATAATACCCAAAGATGAGACTGAAAATTACTGAACTCAGGCAGAAAACAAAATTCTGTTGCTGAAGCGCAGCGGAGCTGCACCTAGCAAATAAATGGTGTATAGCAAATAGACTTTTTTTTACCTAGCAACTGCAAATCTTGTATACCTGATAAAAGAAAATGCATGCACAGTTCTGCTGATATTGAAAAAAAAAAAAATTACCCAAGAAAGAAAAGTCTACAGAGATGCCTGTGAGAGCTACGACCTCTACAAGCAAAATATGCCCATCTGTAGGACTACCACAATTGGGGGTTCTAGCAAATACAGTGGCAACAGCTGCAATAGCGCCTCCTGAGGTCAGGAAGAAAATGACACCTGATAGCCTAAAAATGGAGGACAAGGTGCAGCATTCCTGTAATGAACCCTACCCCACTGAAGAGTGGCCCTTCCAGTCCAATAAAGAGGAAGACATCTCTTACGGGGAACCCGAACCGAGTCACACCCACAAAACACCCCAAGAATGGTGGGGGTGCCTGAACTCGGCACGAACAGAAAATATCGCTCCCTTTGATGACGAATATGATCAGCAGGAGACAGAGCGGGAGCAGTGGATCACCGAGTGTTTCCGTCAGCTATTACAGTTGCAAGAAAAGCCGGATGGACCCAGTGATGCTGCTAAAACTTCAAATGAAGATGGAGACCCCAGTATCCCTGAAGGGACGGTGTCATCCAAATCAAAAAGGAAGAAAAAGAAAAACGGTTCTTCACTTACCGTGGAAGTAACAGACACGTCCGCAGATTCTGTGGAGAAAAAGGGGGACCGAGATGCCCTGCAGGCTAGAGAAAATGGAGAATTCGTCCCGCGTATAACCGAATATCCAGAGGGTCCAAGGCAGAAGTCGTGTACCCCAAAGAAGTGTCTGTCCGGTGCCAACAGTGAGGAACCCTCAACCAGTCATCCCAGGGAAGCGGATCCAGAACCAGTGAGTGACGATCCCTTGACCAGCCCTGAAGACGCCCTGAAAATTGCCAGGCGTGACTGATTTACTCCGTGAACAATTGAATCAAAAGAAAGATGGTTACGCGGAGCTACTAAAAAATAACGTAAGCTACAGGAATATGTGCTCGCAATGTTCTCTACAGCCAGGACAGAATTGGACGATCTCAAGACTGAGCTAGATACTGCAAAGGCTACTATTTCTGCCATGGATGTAAACCAGAGCCAATCTGACAAAATGGTGGCTACGCTAAAGCGGAAGTATGAGGAGGCACTGAAGCAGATGACAGTCTTCCAGAAAGAGGTTCACACTCTGCGCATAGAGTTGAATGCCTCACAACAGGAGGTCAACAGTGTCCGGATAGAAGTGGACATATCTCAGAAAGAGGTTCAGACTATCCGCAGAGCACTGGATGCCTCACATCATGAGACCAACAGCTGCCACCAAGACCTGGAAGTTTCCAGAATGGAACTACACAGTCTCACTGAGGAGCTGGACATTGCTAAAGAAACTATTGGTAATCTTGATACAGATCTCCAAGTCTCTCAGAAGGAGCTTCAGACCCTCAACCTAGAGAAGGAAGTCTCACGCCAGGAGATTGTCATTCTCAAAGCAGATGTGCGTAAATGGAAGGAGGACTGCAAAGAAGCCCTGAAGAATACAGAGACTGAAAAAAGAGAAAATTCAAGATTAAAAACAGAAAACTTAAAAATGAAAGGAGAAAATTTTCAGTTGACAGAAGAAGTCAAGGAAAAGTTTGAAGCAGAGCACCGACTGCAGAACCAACTGCAAGGTCTGCGTACACACATCCAGTATGCTGAGGAGAAGCAGCAAACTCTGCAGGAAGAAAAGCTGCAGGCTGCTAAAGAAATTCAAGTGCTGCAGGAACGTCTGATGACCCAGTATGTCCCCGCAAAGCAGCATGAGAAACTGAAGGCTACCCTGAGCATCACCAAAGCAACGCTAAAAGCCAAGCTTAGAACCAAGGTGACGCGGCACAAAAGGGAGCACAAGAAGGTCCAGAAACTGAAACAAGTAACTGTGGCCCAAGCAAAGAAGTTCATAGTGCTTCACAATGCAATAAAATGTGGAGGCAAGCTCAGAGAAAGCAAAGCATGCAGATAAATTCCCTGAGAAGAGACTTGCAAGACGCACTCAAAAAATAGGGATCTCTCGCGGATGAGATTACAGTCCTACAAGGACAAGTATTGACCCTGACTAAGCGTCAGTATCCCACAGCCTCAAAAACCCATGAAGACAAGGGTACAGTGAGAGCTGGGAATACCGCTCATCTAAAAGACAAGGTTGCAAAATTTGAACCACATAAACAAGCACTAGCAAAACCTTCAGCCACCCAGCAGGCAACAAAAGAAGGTACACGTGCTGAATTAAAACCAGAAGAATCCTTAGCTGATGAAGCTGAAAAGATGGGACATTCTCTGGAAGTGGGTGTGGAATTGCAACTTAATCTAAAAGGGGCTGTTTTTAAACGCTCTGCAACTGCTGCCATGCAGTATGCCTACAATGGTACGAGCACCCGACGCAAGGGAAATCTCATGACCGCGCACGCAGAAAAGAGACTATACTTGGAGAAAGTCCTCC
>WSYH01000888.1:31360-55699 GCA_036426205.1 Ascaphus truei | reverse complement strand
TAAAGAAATTCAAGTGCTGCAGGAACGTCTGATGACCCAGTATGTCCCCGCAAAGCAGCATGAGAAACTGAAGGCTACCCTGAGCATCACCAAAGCAACGCTAAAAGCCAAGCTTAGAACCAAGGTGACGCGGCACAAAAGGGAGCACAAGAAGGTCCAGAAACTGAAACAAGTAACTGTGGCCCAAGCAAAGAAGTTCATAGTGCTTCACAATGCAATAAAATGTGGAGGCAAGCTCAGAGAAAGCAAAGCATGCAGATAAATTCCCTGAGAAGAGACTTGCAAGACGCACTCAAAAAATAGGGATCTCTCGCGGATGAGATTACAGTCCTACAAGGACAAGTATTGACCCTGACTAAGCGTCAGTATCCCACAGCCTCAAAAACCCATGAAGACAAGGGTACAGTGAGAGCTGGGAATACCGCTCATCTAAAAGACAAGGTTGCAAAATTTGAACCACATAAACAAGCACTAGCAAAACCTTCAGCCACCCAGCAGGCAACAAAAGAAGGTACACGTGCTGAATTAAAACCAGAAGAATCCTTAGCTGATGAAGCTGAAAAGATGGGACATTCTCTGGAAGCGGGTGTGGAATTGCAACTTAATCTAAAAGGGGCTGTTTTTAAACGCTCTGCAACTGCTGCCATGCAGTATGCCTACAATGGTACGAGCACCCGACGCAAGGGAAATCTCATGACCGCGCACGCAGAAAAGAGACTATACTTGGAGAAAGTCCTCCTCGAGCGACTGAAGGGTGCTGATCTCAAACACCTTCAGGAGGAGACACGGATAAACTGGAGAAAGGGCTCCAATCCCAACGGGACTGAGGGATCTCTTCCTCCATCCACTCTCATTCAAGTCACAGAGATATCTAGAATGAGAGTGGAAGGATGGGCTTTGGCCATGGTAAGCCCGAGCTTTCCACAAACAGGGGAGGTATGTAACAGGGTACTTATCCCTTTTCAGTAATGTGCCTTTAATCAAGAAGTGTGGTGGTTAACCTCTGGTAGTTAGTTACTAAACACCACCTGCCTGATTAGATTGTTTACAAAAACCTGTCTGTTCAGACAGGAAGTGACTCCTCCCTAGCTCTGACTGAGAGCTGACCTTTGGAGAGACAGGGCAGAGGTTCTTGAGTCCCAGGAGAGACTGACCAAAAGAAACACAGATCTCTGGAGCTGACCAGTCTTGAGCTCTGCACAACAGAGCTGAATTCAAGACACAGGGAAAACTACTACACCTAAAGCTGAACCAGGAAGTGAGATTTTCCCTCCAAGAAACAGATAAGACTTTTATTGCTAAGAGACTGCTTATATCTGCTTATTGCATGCTATGTTTTGGGGCTGGGGAGAAATGCTTGACTAGGGAGATGTGAATTGATTGCATAGTGTTTCACTAGAAATACTCCCAAGTAAATGGAAGTTTTGTTCCCCCCCTGTGTTTGGATGTTATCCTAATGAAAAGGAAAAGGCACAATAAAGCCTTATTATAATTTCACATTATAAACGACTCCAAGTGTGTACCTCTGTGAACGTCCGTCTACAGTACCCCAACGCTCCGTTACTCTCTACTCCTAGAACCGGCAAGTATCACATTTACGCTGTCCTCTATAACACTGACCCAGCTTGCAAGACCATCCTACACTCTAGACGCGTCCTTGCGATTGTGGTCGGCTTTCTATATCAATCCCTACCTCAGCCCTGCGGTCGCGCCTCATTTGTGGTGAGCTATGCGTTACAGTATGCTTGGCCACACAAATTTCGACCCCGCTGAGATAGGAAGAGTCCTAAGCACGCACACCAACGCCCTGTTTAATTTTGAAAATAAATGGGAGTCTAATGACCAAAATCTGAGAACCCTCCAGGAGGACTTTAGAACCATATCCCTCCATCTACAAGGGCCACGCACGGACCCTGGGCACCTGGTCACCAGTTCCCCTGACATGCCTTCTTATCTGTCTGAACCCTGGCTCCACATGCCTAATCGGTATGGGGGAAATCCTCACGTGTGTCGGGGTTTCCTTAACCAATGCTTCATTCAGTTTGAGATGAATCCTTCCCACTTCACTTCTTGTCGTTCCAAAGTAGCCTCCATAATCTCTCTCTCCTCATAGATGATGCACTTGTTTGGGCTTCTCCCATCTGGGAGCGAAGATCTGACATCACCCAAAGCATTGGAGCCTTTACCATGGAATTCCGCAGGGTGTTCGATAGACCGGGTCGAAAGGTATCTGCAGCATCTGCTCTATTCTATATTTCCAGGGTAACCGTCCAGTCGTTCGTTATGCACTCGAGTTTAGGACCATTGCCGCAGAAACGGACAGGGGAATCATTGTCTGCTGCCTTCTGGCAGGGATTGTCTGAAACCGTGAAAGATGAACTTGTGACTTATGACCGGCCTACCGATCTGGAAGATCTCATTGCGCTCTGCTTCAAGGTGGACCATCACCTTCAGGAGAGAAGGACAGAGAGATGAATTGATTGCACGGCCCCTACCAGGATAACCCCCAACCAGGTGGGTCAGTTTGCATTACCTGTTCCAGACGCCTCAGAACCTATGCAGTTGGGAGTCACTACTCTGTCACGCTCAGAGAAACAACGACGCATAGACGCTGGACTTATTCTGTATTGTGGGGGTCCTGGGCATTTTTCGCATTCTCTTGCCCAAACAAGGTGGGAAACGCAAGGTTCCCATGAGGCCTAGGGGAATCTCATTGGGAAAGATCTCTTTATCCACTATAGCTACTTTTAATCTCACCAGGATCCTTGTGCCTATCTTCTTGTCGGGTAAGGGATTTTTTGTATCCACATTGGCCTTTCTTGATTCGGGTTCTGGGGGCAACTTAATTGATGAGAGCTTTGCAGAGAACCTTAAGATCCCTCTAATGTGCAAGAAGAATCCTATTGCATTGGAGGCTATTGATGGTAGACCGCTTCAGCCGGCATTCATCTCTTTGGAGGCTCAGGTTCTTTAGCTAGGGTCTGTAAATAACCATGTGGAAGATATTTCTTTGAATGCCATTCACAGTCCTTCTATTGCAGTAATCTTGGGACTACCCTGGCTACAAATCCATAATCCTCGGATTGATTGGTTGAACAAGGAACCTATTCAGTGGAGTCCACACTGCATTCAAAATTGTCTTGAGGGCTCTAGTAGCGTTTGTGCAACTACCTTATCTGAAGACAAAGAAAGGGTACAATTGCCAGAGGAATACATCGACTTCAAGGATGTCTTTTGACAAAGTAAAGTCAGAAATATTTCCTCCACATCGTCCCTATGATTGTCTTATCAAATTGCTTCCCGGTACCTCGCCGCCCAGAGGAGCCTCTTATCCTTTGTCTATGCCAGAAACTAAAGCCATGAAAGAATATATTGCTGAGAATTTTTAGAGGGGGTTCATCCGCAAATCCACATTTCCCGCTGGAGCCGGGTTTTTCTTCGTTAAGAAAAAAGATGGGACCCTGTGAACTTGCATTGACTATCGAGGTCTCAACAAAATTACTATAAAAAATCGCTATCCTCTTCGTTTCATATCTGAACATTTTGATAATCTTCAAGGAGCTAGAATCTTTTTCAAATTGGATCTACAATGTGCGTATAACCTTATCAGAATCCGTCAAGGCGACGAGTGAAAAACTGTGTTCAATACCTGAGGTGGACACTACGAGTACTTGGTCATGCCTTTCGACCTCTTAATATCTCAGCTGTGTTCCAGGATTTTGTAAATGAGTTATTCAGGGATCTTCTCAACTCGTTTGTAATTGTTTACTTGGACGAAAGCCTGATCTTTTCTAAGTCTGTGCAGGAACATGTAGGACATGTCAAACAAGTATTACTTAGTTTACGAGAGAACCAGTTTTTCGCTAAACTTGAAAAGTGTCACTTTCATCAATCTTCTACAGTTTTCTTAGGGTACATCATTTCGGATACCGGCCATACATTGGATCCTACCAACCCACCACGTTCAAGGCTGTACAGCGCTTCCTGGGGTTTTCCAATTATTATCACAAATTCATTCAGAACTTCTCTTCTCTAGTAGCTCCCCTGACGGCTCTTAGCAAAAAAGGAGCGGATCCCTCGTCTTGGTCTTCTGCTGCAGTCAAGTCTTTTCATCTCTTAAAGAAAGTGTTCGTATCCACCCGGTTCTGGTTCATCCTGATCCTAAGCTCCCCTTTACCCTCAAGGTGGATGCATCCGGCGTCGGTGTGGGCGCCGTTCTTTCTGAGAGGAAGAATCCTCAGGCCAGGTTGCATCCTTGTGCTTTTTTCTCAAAAAAATATTCCGCAGCTGAACGTAACTATGATATTGGTAATCGTGAACTCTTGGCCATGAAACTTGCCTTGGAAGAATGGAGACACCTTCTAGAAGGAACAAAGATGCCTATAACAATTCTTATGGATCACAAGAATTTGTTGTATCAATCGAGGGAGCGCGTCACCTGGGAGCTCGCCAAGCCAGATGGTCACTCTTCTTTTCAAGGTTCAACTTTGTTATCTCCTACCTTTCTGGGACGAAAAACGTCAAAGCAGATGCTCTGTCTCGTCAGTTTTCTCTTGAGGATAATTCAGAGGATCAACTCAAGTCCATTCTTCCATCCAAACTCATTCTTTCTTCCACTAACTTTGAGGCTTTAAAGGATATCGTTCTTCAACAAAACCAGATTCCTGATAACCTTACAGTCCTGAGGGTTGTCTGTTTACCTCTCCACTTTTGCGCAAACAGGTCCTGGAGTGGGGACATTTTTCCAAATCGGCAGGTCATCCCGGGGCAAAGGGGACATTGGATCGAATCTCCCAGACTTTCTGGTAGCCTCGGATGCAGAAGGATGTTAAGGACTTTGTACTTATGTATCCAACTTGTGCCAGGAATCAGACTTCCAGAAACCTCCCTGCTGGGTTACTTCAGCCTATACCTGTTCCAGTTCGGCCATGGACACATTAGTCCATGGATTTCATGGTGGATTTACCCAATTCTAAGGGTATGAACACTATTCTTGTAGTATAGGTGGTGACTATGTGTATACATGTGTGTATACCTGTTTGTAATGCTGTGTTGTTTTGTATACATGTTTTTTGTATAATTTGTGTATACATGTTTTTGTATACCTGTGTTGTGTGTGTAATACACGTTCTGTGTGTGTCTACACTGATGTTTGTATTTGGGTGGTGTTTGTGTGTTGTGTGTGTCTCCGGTGTGTGTGTCTATACCTGTGTGTTGTGTATCCACTGTGTGTTGTAGCCCTGTTTGTGTATACGTGTGTGTTAACATGTGTGTGTATCCATGTGTGTATACATTTGTGTGTGTGTCTACATTGTTTGTCTCATTGATGTGTGCCTGTATAGTGTGTGTTTCTACTTTGTTGTGTTTCCCGGTGTGTTTATGTCCACATGTGTGTGTGTGGTGTTATTCTCCATGTGTGTGCGTACATGTGTGTGGAGTTAGGGACATGTGTGTGTTGTTTGTACGTGTCTACGGGTACTTTTGTGTTTGTCCTACTACGGTTGTTGTGTGATCTACGGGTGGTGTGTGTCGTTGTGTGCGCGTGTGTGGTTTGTCTAGTGTGTGTCTACGGAGTGTGTGTCTATGTGTGTGTGTGTGTGTCTACGTGTGTGTGTGTGTATATGTGTGTTGTGTATGTGTGTTTTTGTATATACGAGTGTGAATCTCGTGCATGTGTGTATACGTGTGTGTGTTGTGTATAACGTTTGTGTGTTTCTGTGTGTGTTTGTCTACGTCTGTGTGTGTGTTTACCGGTGTGTGTGTTGTGTCTACGTGTGTGTGTCTACATATGTGTGTTGTGTGTCTACGTGGTGTGTTTCTACGTGTGTGGGTGTCTACGTGTGGTTGTGTGTCTACGTGTTTGGTGTGGGTGTTTGTCTCGTGTGTGTGGCTACGTTTGTGTTTGTCTGCATGTTGTGTCCTGCGTGTGTGTGTGTGTCACGTGTGTGTGTCTAGTGTGGTGTCTACGGTGTACGCGATCTCTGCGTGTCCAACCACTGTGTCGGCGTGGTCTACGTGTGTCGGCGTGGTCTACTGGTGTCTGCGTGCGTATTTGTGTCTGGTGTCTACGTGTGTCTGCGTGTCAACGTGGTGTCCTTCGTGTATACGTGTTTCTGCATGTAATACGTGTGTCTGCGGTGTCTGTGTCTGCGTGTTTATACGTGTGTCCTGCGTGTGTATGTTGTGTCTGTGTGTCTACGTGTGTCTGGTTCAACGTGTGTCTGACGTGTTATACGTGGGTCTGCATTATACGTGTGTCTGCGTGTTATACTTTTCGCGTGTTGTACTTGTGTCTGTGTGATACTGTGTGCTACAGTGTGCCTGTGTGTACCGTGTGTCGACGTGTGTCTACGTGTGTGTGTTATACGTGTTGTGTATCAACGTATTGTTTTTTATTACGTGTGTACCCGTGTTGTGTTTAAAACGTGTTCTATTGTGTGTGTTTCACGTGTGTGTTTAACTTGTTGTGTTCGTGTGTCACTAGTTGTGTGTCACATGTGTGGTTTGGATCGTGTGTCTAACGTGTGTGTGTGTGTGTGTGTGTGGTGTATACGTGTGCCTACGTGTGTTGTGTATACGTGTGCCTAAGTGGGTGTGTGGATAGCGTGTGTCGTACGTGTGCCTGTGTGTATACTGTGTCTACAGTCACGATGGGGTTTTGTTGTATACATGTGTGTCACGTGTGGGTGTGTATACTGTGGGTACACGTGTGTGTTTATCTTTTGTCTACATGTGTGTGTCTACTGTGTGTAGCTAACTTGTGTGGTCCAATGTGTCTCCGGTGTTGTTTGTCCTACATGTGTGTGTTGTATCCTGGTGGGGTCCTACTTGTTGTGTATTGTATGTATACGGGTGCCCTACGTGTGTGTGTTTACGTTGCCATACATGTGTGTGTATACGGGTGCTACGTGTGTTTGTATACATGTGTGTCTTTGTGAGATCCTACCTTGTGTGTGTTTGTTTATACGTGTGTGTACGCTGTGTGTAATACTTGTGTTTTTGTGTACGGTGTGTTGTATACGTTTTAACTGTGTATACGTTGTTGGTATCGTTGTATATTTGTGTGTTGTATATCTTTTGTGTGTATACTTGTATACGTTATGTATACGTTTGTGTGTAGACGTGTGTGTGTATACTGGTCTTTGTGTATACCTGGGGTATGTGTGTATACGTGTGTCTGTGTGTATTTTGTAGTCTGTGTTTAAACCGTGCTGGTGTATACGCGTGTCTGTGGGTACCGCGTGTCTGTGTTATATACCGTGTCTGTGTTGTATACGCGTGTCTGTGTTTATCCGCGTGTCTTGTGTATAGCGCTTGTCTGTTGTATCCGGCTTTCTGTTGTGTGTAAGTGTGTCTTGTGTATCGCCGTGTCTGTGTTTTTACGCGTGTCTGTTGTGTATACGTTGTCTGTTTGTCTTCTGTGGTCTTACTAGTGTGGGTGTATGGTAGTGAGTGTTTGGTGTGTGTCAGTACGTGTGGTGGTGATGTCAACTGTGGTGTGTGTTGATGTGTGTCCCTACGTTGTGTGTGTGTGTGTGTTTGTCCTTTCTCCATTTGTGTGTATCATACATGTGGTGTGCATGTGTGTGTCCTACATGTGGTGTGGTCTGTCCGATTGTGTAGGTGTGGGGTCTGTTGATGTGTGTGTGTGTGCTACATGTGTGTGGTGTGTGTGTGTGTGTTTGTGTGCCTACATGTGAGTGGGTGTCCACTGTTGTTGTTTTGGTGCCTACATGTTGTTTGGGTTGTGTGGTGTGTTGTGTCTACATCGTGTGGGTGCTACATGTGTTTGGGTTGCCTACATGTGTGCTGGTGTGCCTACATGTGTGTGTGTCGTCTAAAATGTGTGTCGTGTGTGGCCTACAGTGTGTGTGTGTGTGTGTGTGTGTGTACATGTTTTTTGTGTGTGTGTGTGTGTGGGTACAGTATGTGTTGTGTGTGTGTGTATTGCTGGTGTGTTTGTTCTGTGAATGTGGTGCTGTGTCTGTCGTGTCCATGATGTGGGTGTTGGTGGTGTGTGTGTGTTGTAGTCCCTGTGTGTGTGTGTTTGTGTATGTGTGTTTCCCTCTGTGTGTGTCTGATCCCTCTGGTTTCGTGATGCTCTTTCTCTGCTCTTCTCTCTCTCTCTCTCCGCTCTCATCTCATCTCTCTCCTCTATTTCCGCTCCCTCTCCTCTCTTTCATGTCTCGCGCTCTCTCGTGTTGTTGTCTCGTGTGTGCCTCTCTCTCCTCTCAGCTCTTATCGCATCCTCTCTCCGCTGTTCTCTCTCTTTTTGTCTCGCTCTCTCTCTCCGTGTGTGATGGTGGTCTGGCGGCGGGCTCCGGCTGGCGCTACCGTCCTGGTGTGGGGGGGGGACTCTGCTATTCGTTGCTTCGGCAGCATGTTACTCGTGCGAGTCCGTGATACCGGCCCTTCATTCATTTGTACGGAGGGGCGGGATCAGCGGGATCCGGACAAGGTGCATGTGTAAGGAGGAGGGGGGGGAAGCTGCAGGGAAATCAAACTATCATTTTTAGTGTATATGAGGTTGTGGTAGAGCCATCACTGGGGTCATGAAGTGTTATGGTTTGTGATCGCACGGGGCAATTTTTTTTGTCCCTCCTGCATTTCTTGCAGCCCCTACCCTCTGCCACGTCTTCGCGTCTATTTGCGGGGCTTCGGTGCCGTATTCGCTTTGCCTTGACCCCTCCTGCCTCTTCTTTTTTCTATTTCTGGTGAGGGGGGGTGGAGAGGTGAGCCGGTGCCGAGATCCGTGCAGCGAGCCCATGGTATGCTGCCTCACCTGTCCGGCCGCATCCCAACAGCTTGGATGTTTGTCTTGAGGGCATCGTGTTGTGTCCTCTCCTCCCGTTCCGCTGTGTCCGGCTCACGGTCAGCATACCTTTCCCCCCGCCGCGAAGGGTGGTCCCGGCCCCCAACATTTCGCCATCTTCCTATCTTTTTCATCCGGGGTGTGGTCTTTGGGGGGGTGTGAGCTTTTGGGGGGTGTGAGCTTGGGGGGGTGGGTGTGAGCTTGGGTGGGGGGGGGGGGGGGTTGGGGTGGGGGTGAGCTTGGGGGTGGGGGGGTGGGGGTGGGTTGGTATGTTTTTTTTTATTCTTACTTTTTTCTGTCTTGTGGTTGTGTCTTTTGTTTGTGTTGTGGTTCTTTCTGTTTTCGTTTTTGTTTGTGTAGTTTTTCGTGTTTTATGTCGTGTGTGTTTTGTTGTGTGTTTGTTGTGATTGCATAGTGTGTCTCTTTGTTTTTTGGTTCTGTTTGTTGTTTGTCGCACCTTCCGTGATTTTCTTCGGGCAGGCCGGCCAATGGCAATCATCCATTGGCCGGGCCCTGAGGGTCCCAATCCTTCTATGTGGCCTGCTATGGACAGCAGGGACGGGGCAACAGGGATGACACATACAACACGACAACATATGAACACTTTAGACATATATAGTAGTATGTACCAATGCTGTTCAATGAATTAAAATGAATAGCGCAGATTAACATCACGAGCATAATGTTATCCTCTTATGCAAATGTTTTACTTATGCACTTACTTACATAATGAGTTGCTAAGCACTGAGTTCAAACTTCAGTTAGCTTTTTTTTATGTATATTTTTTCTACTAACATTGATATGTATTTGCCATGTGATATATGCAACCAACATTATCTCTTAGCGCAAAGTCAAACCCATGATCTCCATATATTATTATGATGTATCTCCACGTGTGACTTGTCAAAGAATGTAAATGCTACATACACACTGCGTAGACCTTGTATCTGAACTACACAATAAATCAGGGAGTTGATAGCAAACAGTTTTAGGGTCGTGTTCATTTTAATATTTTTCACCTAAGTTGTAGTGCTACCCTAACATGCATGGAGTTCTTAATGAAGTTAGGTTAAAGATCCATGAAAGGCCATGAATCATTTTTGTGTAATTTTTAATTTTTCACACGACTAACTATAGTTTAGTGTTTATTAGTACACGTTGCAACACATAACTAGCTAAGTGAGGCCGATTGATAAAAGCAACATTATTACATGCTCAAGCACCAAAAACTTACGAACACACACCACACGTTAGCTGAAATGGTGTGCGTTTACAATGTCCACTTGGCATTTATGTATCATAACTGTTGACATTAGTTATAGGATCATGATCATTGAATTAATAACTAAGCTGTGATGTGAACATAAAAATTATATTAACAACATTGGTCATTGTGTTGAATGAATATGAAATGTGAGAAGCCCAAGAACTATATCTTGGATGGTGTTAAACACTTTTGCACACTGCTTACTGTAACTATGCTATTCAAACTCAACACACAATCTTTGTACTTATACATACCGATGTGACAATGTAATAATCAACATGGAAGATAGAGTAAATACAACAACTAATCCAACTACATGTGCAGTTGTTAATCTGTTATAAAACAGTTGGGGTCTTTTCATAGCAAACAGCTTGAGTGTTAACATGCTCATGGGCCTCATGAGATGTTATCCTCCATAATCAATAGCTGAGGCAGGGGGTTTATCCCCTTCTCCTCCCCCCACCCCTATATTCCATGAATGGATGTTGTTAACGTTGCTAAATAAATTACATGTTTTTGTATGTCCCATGATTTTAAAAAGACACTGCACAATAACCACCAAGTGTAGCTAAAACGCACGTAACAAACAGAAACGACAATGTTTCAATTGTCACAATCTTTATTCATACGTTCTTATTCTCCATACAATCCCTGTAACTATACCTGTAAATCGAGGTTTGCACATCTTATGACAGATGTGAATTTAAATACTACCATACCAGTCATTGGAAGTGATATAACTTGAAAAGAAAATACCATGAATGAATATAGCAACATTTCAGACATTTTCTTAAGGTAAGTGCAAACACACTAACTTGACCAGTTTTTGTGTGATATGACAACACACATCTAGATCAGAATCTCAATATGTCTGACATACAACCATAGTGTCCATCATTGTGTACTCAGCCATGTCACACCACGCAAAAGATACATTGTATGAAACCATACTGCACTAGCTATTGACTATGGACATAGTAGGTTTATGTGTATCCATAACAAACAAGAGCATGTACATAATTATAGATTTAATACACATTTTTCTTCACGTACACACAACACCATTTATTTGGTAAAAAGTATATACAACCTGTTTATGAATGACATACCGTGCCACATGCAATTGTCCACACAGCAGAGAAGAGAAAGGTGTGCGAACTATATTCATCTGTTTCCTAAGTGAATGGTATTTGACAAATGTATTTATCATAACAAAGAATGAATACATCTATGTAGTACTATGAACATTATGTTTGCTTACATAAAAAATGTGTTTATGACATTCAGACATGTCTCAACACCACTGGCTGTTTGGTCTTGTCAGCTGGTAAATTGATGGGAGCTCCTCCCCCAAACCCCTGACATATGTCCTGTTTGTACATTATTGCGGAGTGCCACATTGTGCAACAATACAACATGCAATTATAATATCAGAACCTTTAGCAGGCTTTATTGAAGATTGCCCCACCAGTTCTATCTCGAGATACCTAAACTTGTCTTGAGAAGCCCAAATGTCCTCTCTCTATGATGGATCGCATAGATAGTGGGCAACATTGTACCTCTCTCTCTGCTCAGTTCGAGGTTTTGCCACAGGGGTCACCAGCCACGGCCTAATTCCGTATCCCATCGTGCACAAATATAAACAATTATGTTAACATTATTACATACAACACTTTCCTAAAAACCAAGAGTTGTTTGTTAACACATCATAATGTACTCACCCATCAGCCACCAGGTCCCAAAATAGCCTTACTTTGAAAGCATGGAAGACTGATGAGTTTATCAGGATAGAGGTAATCGTGACTGGAACCAGGGAATTTGCTACCCACATGCATAATCTTCATCGTGGCATCGCACTACACCTGTCACTTCAAGGGAATGTAGTGCTTACGGTTGCGGTAAGCATGCTCACTCTGAATAGCGGGATCAAACAACATGGGTGCAAATCGATTGCACCCATCACACATGTTATCCCCGGCTATGGTATAAATCCACTCCTGACTTCCAGCCACTCGTGTGCTCTGTAGGAAAATGAATATAATTCTAGCGCGTCTATTGAGTGCCAAGAAACTGGGTAAAGGCCCGCGAGAATGTAGATTGCGAGACCCCCCGCCCACTATGCCCACAGTGTCTGGAATGAAACGGAAGCAAGAGAATGTAATGAGCACAGCATTTTTTATTATTTATTTATATGATATTTTACCAGGAAGTAATACATTGAGAGTTACCTCTCGTTTTCAAGTATGTCCTGGGCACAGAGTAAAAAAAGCAAATAATACATGTTACAAGTCAGTTACATAAATGAACAAGGTATCCATTATATACAAGACTTGCGCGTGCACAGGTTAAAGAAAATATTTTATGGGCGTATGAACAGTTACAAGACCAGGGTTAAAGTGGAGACAGCCTTACTTTGAAAACTTAAACTGGTGTTGGATATGAGTCCTCGGGTAGGTTGTTCCAGTTTTGGGGTGCCAGGAGGAGAGGAGGAATGTTCCGGTAACTTTGTTGAGCCGTGGGACCATGAATAGTCTTTTGGAGTAGCAGATCTCAGATTATAGGTGGCTGCATGTGGTAGGGGTGAGGAGCTTTGTCAGGTAGCTGGGGTAGCTTGCCCAGAAGTATTGAGGGGATACAGGAAAGGTGAACTTTGCGCCTAGACTCTAGTGATGACCAATCTAGTTCTTTGAGCATTGTACTCAGTAATGTGTGTGTATTGATTGTCAGATAATATAGTGAGCTAATGAGAGTGTGCTGAAGGTTATTGTGTGGCAAAAAAGTGTTAATAAGGGGCAAAGGTGGGTGTTTGAGGTGGCCGGGGCCAGATCCAGTATACTATATCTCCATAGTCAAATATGGTGCACATTAGCATCTGCTGTGCATACGCTTGACTGACCGGGGAGACTTAGGGAGGATTTGTTCCTGTAAAGACCAAGGAAGTACGTAACGTACAATTTGCTAGGTGCTTGTAATGGTCATGTATCTGAAATGAATGCAGCCCGATGTTAATTACAGCAGGGACTGCACGACCTGTGGCTGTCACAAAATCAAATCTCCCTGTATCTCTGTCATCATAAAGAGGACTATCATAACGATATGCGGCTGAAACTCAACGATCGCGCTTCCAATCTCCTCACTCACTCTCCCATCTAACAGGTGGTTCTCATCCCTGTACAAATGAGACGAGGCACAACCACGCTCTCCTCTCTCTTTCTCCTCTCAATCCTCCTGACTCTCTCGTCCTCATACACTCAACCTCTCCCCTCCTGTCCACGTGCCTGTCGCTTTCAACGGTACCTACCAGCTGTCCCTGCCTCGGTCCCTGTCCCTTCCTTGGCCTGTGACATCCCTCCATCACTCGAAGCCTCTCGTCCAATAAAAATGTTCCTCGCCAACGTCTCATAAGCTTCGATCATTTTCAGGTCGAAAGCGTGAATAATGCGCAGGTAATGCGCCTTCCTTTAAATCCTATGTGATGAGTCATTGACTTGCTGAAGGGCAAGGTGAATTAACATATCCAAGTAGTTCACTTCCAACGTGTATGCATTAGCAATTAAAATAATTATTTTGTGTGTTCACCAGGCAATCATGAATTTTGAGAATGATGTAACGTTAGCTTTGTACAAGCATTTATGGTCAAGTATTTCTGAATGTGTAATGCGGTACAACTTCTGAACGCAACACTCAGTCATCCTATTATGTACAACCATGACATTGATGTTGAGAAACTACTTGTTCAAACAGTGTATTTGGGCATGTTATTGTCACCTGTTCCATGAATTTATTGTAATCTGCATATGCAATTTTAATGTAATGCATCAGGATAGTTGCTATTGATTCAGTTTCAATCGTGTAAAATGATAACTATTATAGATGTGTGTATAAGTAGCATAGTGATATTGTATGCATTGTGTACAATGTAACATGCATGTTCATTGAGTGTCCAGTGGCGGCCGTCATGAAAAGGGGAGGTCACAAGTACATGTAAACATGAAAACAAACAGCTGCCATTTACTTTTTGATCATGCGTTACACATTACAAGCTTGGTATAATGTATAGCAACATTACTATACGCTGGATGTTTTAGATGTTGAAATGTGTTACCAATCTATAATAATTTGAAGCACACTTAAGTACATGTTTAGTATGAATGTGACCTGTTCCTTTAAAAGTTGAGTATAGGATTTTCCCTTGACACATCATACATTAAGACTAATGTGACACGTTAAATCATATACATTGAAATAACAATGTTATGCAAATAATACACGTAAGGGGTGACACGATGAAGTGAATGCCTTGACACTGTAATGCCAAGCAACTTTGTATTATGAGCAATAGAACGTAAACACCACTATAAATGTTATAGTCCCCGCTCCATTGACTCCATTGATGTAGAGATGAGTTTTTTTTTTCAAGTGCCATCCCGGCAACCTTGCCGATCGTTCTCCCCCCCTCCCACTTGCCAACTTTAGTGGCGGGACCATTTGCCGGTGAAATCTCCATTTCTGAGTGCCGATCAGTCACCGATAAGCTGATCAGGCTACTTGAATACAGCGATTTTAAAGTGCCGAAAAGTGCCGATAGTGGGTATCGTGCACGCCGCAACCGATAAATTTTTATCGGCAGAAAAACTGACCTGATTTTGAGCACGTATCGGCGCTTACTGAATCTCAAATCAATTTTGGCGGGAAATGCCGATAAAACCTTCGGCGCTTACTGCATGAGGCCCCAAGTTCTGAATAACGGTGCTCAGTATCCACAGGAATCATGTATTCCAATGTAGTCTTGAGTCTGAGTATAGGTATAATGTAGGAAAAGCTATTAATCTAGCCCAGTGAGACTGAAAAGACCAGTATCTATCTGCATCTCATATTGAGGAGTTAAATAGGAATAACTGTCCTATTAGTGGAGTTTAATACAATACTCAGTAAGAGAATCCACTGACAAACCTCTAGAGTAACACTATAGGGTCAAATCCTCCATAACGCATGAATGAAGAAAAACAGTACTCACATTGGGTAGCTTGTCCTGGTGCATGCATCACGTCCAATTGGTAGATAAATTCTAGCATCCAGAGAAAGACGGAGTATCTCTTGATAAAGGGCGCAGACTGAAAGCGTCAGAGTTGCTATTTACATTCCCTATATGCCCACACCATTAAAATGAACCTTTAATTGTTTCACTGGTGTCAGCCCTCCATTTTTCACAGCAAACTAGCTCCTTCTCTCTCTGGATGCTCGTATTTATGTTCCCATTAGCAGGCCTTTCTCCTATTGTTTCCTTAGCTCTGATGTACCAGAACCTATGATTAGAAATCACCAATCTCTCTTCTGAAAAACAACGCCGGAGGAATGGAGGTCTCTGCCTCTAATGCGGTTTGATGGTCACTGGCTCTGGTACTTCGCTGCCCCACAAAGCTGGAAATGAACAACCAATGAGGTATGAGGGATCTCTTGGGGACCATTTAGCATCCCCTTCTATTAAGAAAACCTGCTGACTCAGATATATGCTTCCAGTCTTCCTTGAGGATCTTGGCTTCCTGTATGGAATCCGCCATTCTGGTGTTCTGTCCCCTTAACCCCTCACCTGCCCATCTGGATCCAGGGGCACTCACGAAAGGCATTCTAGCGTGGGCTCATGTGCGCATGCGGGCAGTGCAACGGGCTCGGTCGGATCTCCGTGATTCCTGTGTCCAAAGTACACTCTCTTGCCCTCTGGCACTGATGCACAACGCACGTGGCGTGACAGTCTCCTCCCGGCGGTCTGCATTCCCCTTGCCCTCTCAATAACCCCCCGCCCCCGCTCTGACTGCGTCAGAGCTACGCGTTGCAACAGTACTCACTCCGCCTCCTCCCTGTGTCTGCGGTCGCGCCCTCCCCCCCATCATGATGCGGTCGCGTAGCATGCCACCGGGTCGCGAGAGGTGATGTGTGGGTTACGCGCGGTCGGGGCGCACTCTGGAAAGCTTCCGCCTCTGCCCTCTATCGCTGTGTAATGGGGACGCACCTGCACGATCAACAGCCTAGCAGAGAGTGGCGCCTCTGCTTCCTAATGCCTCCCATTGGTTGGAGGGTCCTTTAAATATGCTGTGCTGAACTCTCTTTCATTGCCCGAGCATAAACTTCTGTTTGTGATGCTGAATCCTCATTGACCTTGCTCTAGTTGTTGCCTCTTACTTGCTTGCCTGACCCTGCTAGTACCTTGACTTTGTGATTCTCCTACACTGAACCTGGCTTTGGTACGCTGATCTGCTCTCTCCTGCACTTACCCTGCTTTGGATACGACGACTCTGCTCTCTCCTGCACTGACCCTGGCTTTTGGATTACGACGTCTCTGTCTCCTCCAATCCTGACTTTGGCTATGTACCTGTAAACAGGGTACTTATCCCTGTTCAGTAATGGCCTTTAATCCGCAGTGTGGTGGTAAACCTCTGGTAGTTAGTTCATAAACACACCTGCCTGATTTGATTGTTTACAAAAAACCTGTCTGTTCAGAGGAAGTGACTCCTCCTTAGCTTCTGACTGAGAGCTGACTTTGGAGAGACATGGTAGAGGTTCTTGAGTCCCAAGAGACGGACCAAAAGAAACCCAGATCTCTGGAGGCTGACCAGTCTTGAGCTCTGCACAACAGAGCTAATTCAAGACACAGGGAAAACTACTACACCTAAGCTGAACCAGGAAGTGAATTTTTCCCTCCAAGAAACAGATAAGACTTTATTCCTAAGAGACTGCTTATATCTGCTTATTGCATCTATGTTTTGTGGCTGGGATAAATGCTTGAATAGGGGATGTGTTGATTGCAAAGTGTTTCACTAGAATACTCCTAAGTGAATTAAAGTTTGTTCCCCCCCTGTGTTGGGATGTTTTCCTCCTGATGAAAAAGGAAAAAGGCACAATAAAGCCTTATTTAATTTCACATTATAAACGACTCCAAGTGTGTACCTCTGTGAACGTCGTTCTACATTGGTGTCCGAGGTGGACAAGAGGGTGTCCATGTAGTAAAAGACCGGTGTTTTTATGTGATTTTTTGTTATGCTTTTTTGCTACACACATCTAAACAACTTGAAAAAAAAAAAAAAAACTCTCATGCAGCAGAGGCAGAGTTAAAGATGTACCCACCACTGAACTTCACAACACACTGAAACTTACAACTGCATTAGAACTTACAAAACGCACAGATGACTCTTTTGCCCAATCCCAAGAGAAAATAAAACTGCTGAAGCAGCTAAAACTTTATTGCCTATCACAGACCGTAATATGGTCATTGAAATAGGGTTTTGCCTTCCCCCATTCACTTTTCAAGAAGTGAGTCATCCCTTAAAGGGTAAGGTGTTTGTTTGTTTTCAAAAAGTTTCGCTGAAGCCAGTGAATACAGATGGTGACCCACGTGGTACTGATTTTGCAAATAGAAGTTGCCACAAACCGGCGTAGGGCTACCAGCTGTGAATGGAGTATATGCAGAAAAGTGGGAAAATTGATACAAACTGTGCTGAAGCTGGGGTTTTTTTAGGCAAACAATGCTGAGTGAAAATTGCCCTATAAAGAAAAGTTTTTTCAAAGCCAATTGCTGAGGGTTGAGTCCACTGCAAAGGATGTTGTTTTTTTTCTCAAGTAAAAAAAGTATGCCTTTATCTGGGAGCAAACAGACAACCCAAAGTGTGAAGTGTGAATGCCCATACATACCCAAATGAGACTGAAATTACTGAACTCAGAGAAAACAAATTTGTTGCTGATCGCAGCAGAGCTGCACCTAGCAATATGGTGTATAGCAAATAAGACTTTTTTTTACACCTAGCAACTGCAAATCTTGTTATACTGATAAAGAAAATGCATGCACAGTTCTGCTGAAATTGAAAAAAAAAAAATTACCCAAGAAAGAAAAGTCTACAGAGATGCCTGTGAGAGCTACGACCTCTACAAGCAAAATGCCCATCTGTAGGACTACCACAATTGGGTTTCTAGCAAATACAGGTGCAAACAGCTGCAATAGCGCCTCCTGAGGTCAGGAAGAAAATGACACCTGAATAAGCCTAAAATGGAGGACAAGTGTCAGCATTCGTAATGAACCCAACCCCACTGAAGAGTGGCCCTTCCCGTCAATAAAGAGGAATGACATCTCTTACGGGAACCCGAACCGATTCACACCCACAAAACACCCCCATTAATGGTGGGGGTGCCTGAACTCGGCACGAACAGAAAATATCGCTCCCTTTGATGACGAATATGATCAGCAGGAGAACAGAGCGGGAGCAGTGGATCACCGAGTGTTTTCCGTCAGCTATTACAGTTGGCAAAAGCCGGGATGGACCCAGTGATTGCGCTAAAACTTCAATGAAGATGGAGACCCCCAGTATCCCTGAAGGACGGTGTCATTCCAAATCAAAAAGGAAGAAAAGAAAAACGGTTCTTCACTTACCGTGGAATTAACAGACACGTCCGCAGATTCTGTGGAGAAAGGGGACCGAAGATGCCCTGCAGCGTAGAGAATGGAGACTTCGTCCCGCGATAAACCGTATCCAGAGGTCCAAGGCAAAGTCGTGTACCCCAAAGCAGTGTCTGTCCGTGCCACATGAGTGAACCCTCAACCAGTCATCCCAGGGAAGCGGATCCAGAACCAGTGATGACGATCCCTTGACCAGTCCCTGAAACGCCCTAAAATTGGCCAGTGCGGACTGTTTACTCCTGAACAATTGAATCAAAGAAAGATGGTTCGACGAGAGAGACTGACGTAAAATCACTACTAAAAATACGTAAGCTACAGGAATATGTGCTCGCATGTTCTCTACAGCCAGGACAGAATGGACGATTCGCAAGACTGAGCTAGATACTGCAAATGGCTACTATTTCTGCCATGATTAAACCAGAGCCAATCTGACAAAATGGTGGCTACGCTAAAGCGGAAGTATGAGGAGGCACTGAAGCAGATGACAGTCTCCAGAAGAGGTTCACACTCTGCCGCTAGAGTTTGAATTCCTCACAACAGGAGGTCAACAGTGTCCCGGATAGAGTGACATATCTCAGAAAAAAGGTTTCAGACTATCCGCAGAGCACTGGATCCTCACATCATGAGACCAACAGCATGGCCACCAAGACCTGGAAGTTTCCAGAATGGAACTACACAGTCTCACTGAGGAGCTGGACATTGCTAAAGAAACTTGGTAATCTTGATACAGATCTCCAAGTCTCTCAGAGGAGCTTCAGACCCTCACCTAGAGAAGAAGTCTCACGCCAGGAGATTGTCATTCTCAAAGCAGATGTGCGTAATGGAAGGAGGACTGCAAAGAGCCTGAAGAATACGAGACTGAAAAAAGAGAAAATTCAAGATTAAAAACAGAAAACTTTAAAATGAAAGGAGAAATTTTCAGTTGACAGAAGAAGTCAAGGAAAAGTTTGAAGCAGAGCACCGACTGCAGAACCAACTGCAAGGTCTGCGTACACCACATCCAGTATGCTGAGGGAAGCAGCACAAACTCTGCAGAAAAAGCTGCAGGCTGCTAAAGAAAAGTGCTGCAGCGTCTGATGACCCAGTATGTCCCCGCAAAGCAGCATGAAAACTGAAGGCTACCCTAGCATCACCAAGCCAACTCTAAAAGCCAGGCTAGAACCAAGGTGACGCGGCACAAAAGGGAGCACAAGAAGGTCCAGAAACTGAAACAAGTAACTGTGGCCCAGCCAAGAGAAGTCATAGTGCTTCACAATGCAATAAAATGTGGAGGCAGCTCAGAGAAGCAAGCATGCATACATAAATTCCCTGAGAAGAGACTTGCAAGACGCACTCAAAAAATAGGGATCTCTCGCTGATGATATTACAGTCCTACGGACAATATTGACCCTGACTACGTCAGTATCCACAGCCTCAAACCCATGAAGACAAGGTACAGTGAGAGCTGGAATAACCGCTCATCTAAAGACAAGTTTAAAATTGAACCACATAAACAAGCACTAGCAAACCTTCGCCACCCAGCAGGCAACAAAAGTACACACGTGCTGAATTAAAAACCAAAATCCTTAGCTGATGAAGCTTGAAAAGATGGGACATTCTCTGGAATGTGGGTGTGGAATTGCAACTTAATCTAAAAGGGGCTGTTTTTAAAACGCTCTGCAACTGCTGCCATCAGTTCCTACAATGGTACGAGCACCCGACGCAAGGGAAATCTCATGACCGCGCCACGCAGAAAAAGACTATACTTGTAGAAAGTCCTCCTCGAGCGACTGAAGGGTGTGCTGATCTCAAACACCTTTAGGAGGAGACACGGATAACTGGAGAAAGGCTCCAATCCCAACGGGACTGAGGGATCTCTTCTCCATCCACTACTCCTCAGTCACAGAGATATCTAGAATGAGAGTGGAAGGATGGGCTTTGGCCATGGGAAGCCCGAGCTTTCCACAACAGGGGAGGTATGTTAACAGGACTTATCCCTTTTCAGTAATGTGCCTTTAATCAAGAAGGGGGTGTTAACCTCTGGTAGTTATTTACTAAACACCACCTGCCTGATTAGATTGTTTACAAAAACCTGTCTGTTCAGACAGGAAGTGACTCCTCCCTAGCTCTGACTGAGAGCTGAACCTTTGGAGAGACAGGGCAGAGGTTCTTGAGTCCCAAGAGACTGAACCAAAGAAACACAGATCTCTGAGCTGACCAGTCTTGAGCTCTGCACAACAGAGGCTGAATTCAAGACACAGGGAAAACACTCACCTAAAGCTGACCTGGAAGTGAGATTTTCCCTCCAAGAAACAGATAAGACTTTTATTGCTAAGAGACTGCTTATATCGCTTATTGCATTCTATGTTTTGGGCTGGGGAGAAATGCTTGACTAGGGAGATGTGAATTGATTGCAATAGTTTTTCACTAGAAATACTCCCAAGTAAATGGAAGTTTGTTCCCCCCCGCCCTGTGTTTGGATGTTATCCTAATGAAAGGAGAAAAGGCACAATAAACCTATTATAATTTCACATTATAAACGACTCCAAGTGTGTACCTCTGTGAACGTCCGTCTACAGTACCCCAACGCTCACGTTACTCCTCTTCCAACTCCTAGAACCGGCAAGTATCACATTTACACGCTTGTCCTCATAACACTGACCCAGCTTGCAAGACCATCCTAACTCAGCGCGTCCTTGAGCTATGTGGTCGGCTTTTCCCCCCCTATCCAATCCCTACCTCAGCCCTGCGGTCGCGCCCTCATTTGTGGTGAGCTATGCGTTACAGTATGCTTGTCCACACAAATTTCGACCCCCCGTGAGATTAGGAAGATGCTAAGCAACGCCCACCAACGCCCTGTTTAATTTTGAAAAATAAATGGGAGTCTAATGACCAAAATCTGAGAACCTCCAGGAGGACTTAGACCATATCCCCTCCATCTACAAGGGCCAAACAGCACGACCCTGGGCACCTGGTCACCAGTTCCCCTCACATGCCTTCTTATCTGTCTGAACCCTGGCTCACAATGCCTATCGGTATGGGGGAAATCCTCACGTGTGGTCGGGGTTTCCTTAACCAATGCTTCATTCATTTTAGATGAATCCTTCCCACTTCACTTCTTGTCGTTCCAAAGAGCCTCCATAATCTCTCTCTCCTCATAGATGATGCACTTGTTTGGGCTTCTCCCATCTGGGAGCGAAGATCTGACATCACCCAAAGCCTGTGGAGCCTTTACCATGGAATTCCGCAGGGTGTTCGATAGACCGGGTCGAAAGGTATCATGCAGCATCTGCTCTATTCTCTATTTCCAGGGTAACCGTCCAGGTCCGTTCGTTATGCACTCGAGTTTAGGACCATTGCCGCAGAAACGGACAGGGGAATCATTGTCTGCTGCCTTCTGGCAGGATTGTCTGAAACCGTGAAAATTGAACTTGTGACTTATGACCGGCCTACCGATCTGGAAGATCTCATTGCGCTCTGCTTCAAGGTGGACATCACCTTCAGGAGAGAAGGACAGAGAGATGAATTGATTGCACGGCCCCTACCAGGATAAACCCCCAACCAGGTGGGTCGTTTGCATTACCTGTTCCAGACGCCTCAGAACCTATGCAGTTGGGAGTCACTACTCTGTCACGCTCAGAGAAACAACGACGCATAGACGCTGGACTTATTCTGTATTGTGGGGGTCCTGGGCATTTTTCGCATTCTCTTGCCCAAACAGGTGGGAAACCCAGGTTCCCATGAGGCCTAGGGAATCTCATTGGGAAGATTCTCTTTATCCACTTAGCTACTTTAATCTCACCAGGATCCTTGTGCCTATCTCTTGTCGGGGTAAGGGATTTTTTGATCCACCACTTGGCCTTTCTTGATTCGGGTTCTGGGGGCAACTTAATTGATGAGAGCTTTGCAGAGAACCTTAAGATCCCTCTAATGTGCAAAAGAATCCTATTGCATTGGAGGCTATTGATGGTAGACCGCTTCAGCCGGCATTCATCTCTTTGGAGGCTCAGGTTCTTTAGCTAGGGTCTGTAAATAAACCATGTGGAAGATATTTCTTTGAATGCCATTCACAGTCCTTCTATTGCAGTATCTTGGGACTACCCTGGCTACAAATCCATAATCCTCGGATTGATTGGTTGAACAAGGAACCTATTCAGTGAGTCCACACTGCATTCAAAATTGTCTTGAGGCTCTAGTAGCGTTTGTGCAACTACCTTATCTGAAGACAAAGAAAGGGTACCAATTGCCAGAGAATACATCGACTCAAGATGTCTTTTGAGCAAAGTAAAGTCAGAAATATTTCCTCCACATCGTCCCTATGATTGTCTTATCAAATTGCTTCCCGGTACCTCCCCTGCCGCCCAGAGGAGCCTCTTATCCTTTGTCTATGCCAGAAACTAAGCCATGAAAGAATATATTGCTGAGAATTTTGAGAGGGGGTTCATCCGCAAATCCACATTTCTCCCGCTGGAGCCGGGTTTTTCTTCGTTAGAAAAAAGATGGGACCCTGTGAACTTTCATTGACTATCGAGGTCTCAACAAAATTACTATAAAAAATCGCTATCCTCTTCGTTTCATATCTGAACATTTTGATAATCTTCAAGGAGCTAGAATCTTTTTCAAATTGATCTACAATGTGCGTATAACCTTATCAATCCGTCAGGCGACGAGTGAAAAACTGTGTTTCAATACCTGAGGTGGACACACGAGTACTTGTCATGCCTTTCGCCCTCTTAATCTCCAGCTGTTTTCCAGGATTTTGTAAATGATTATTCAGGGATCTTCTCAACTCCGTTTGTAATTGTTTACTTGGACGAAGCCTAATCTTTTCTAAGTCTGTGCAGGAACATGTGGACATGTCAAACAGTATTACTTAGTTTACGAGAGAACCATTTTTTCGCTAAACTTGAAAAGTGTCACTTTCATCAATCTTCTACAGTTTTCTTAGGTACATCATTCGGTAACCGCCATACATTGGATCCTACCAACCACCACCCGTTCAAGGCTGTACAGCGCTTCCTGGGGTTTTCCAATTATATCACAATTCATTCAGACTTCTCTTCTCTAGTAGCTCCCCTGACGGCTCTTAGCAAAAAGAGCGGTCCCTCGTCTTGGTCTTCTGCTGCGTCAAGTCTTTCATCTCTTAAAGAAAGTGTTCGTATCCACCCGGTTTCGGTTCATCCTGATCCTAGCTCCCCTTTAACCCTCAAGGTGGACATCCGGCGTCGGTGTGGGCGCCGTTCTTCTGAGAGGAAGATACTCCTCAGGCCGGTGCATCCTTGTGCTTTTTTTCTCAAAAAAATATTCCGCAAGCTGAACGTAACTAGAATTGGTAATCGTGAACTCTTGGCCATGAAACTGCCTTGGAAAATGGGAGACACCTTCTAAAGGAACAAGATGCCTATCACAATTCTTATGGATCACAAGAATTTGTTGTACATCGAGGGGGAGCGCGTCACCTTGGAGCTCGCCAAGCCAGATGGTCACTCTTCTTTTCAAGGTTCAACTTTGTATCTCCTACCTTTCTGGGACGAAAACGTCAAGAGCATGCTCTGTCTCTCAGTTTTCTCTTGAGAGATAATTCAAGGATCACTCAAGTCCATTCTTTCCCCAACTCATTCTTCTTCCACTAACTTTGAGGCTTTAAAGGATTCGTTCTTCAACAAAACCAGTATTCCTGATAACCTTACAGTCCTGCAGGGTTGTCTGTTTACCTCTCCACTTTTGCGCAAACAGGTCCTGGAGTGGGGACATTTTTTCCAACTCGGCGCAGGTCATCCCGGGGCAAAGGGGACATTGGATCGAATCTCCCAGACTTTCGGTACCCTCGGATGC
>WSYH01000888.1:13421-31178 GCA_036426205.1 Ascaphus truei | reverse complement strand
TCTTGTTAGTAGTGGATCGGTTCTCCAAGCAATATCACATTTTGTACCACTCAAAGGTCTTACATAGCTCTCCCAAAACTTGCAGAGATATACATCAATGAGATCTTTGTATACATGGGGGGTTCCTACAGTGATTGTATTCTGATAGAGGATCGCATTGTGTATCCAAAATTTAGTGCTCTTTTTCTTTCAGTTTGGGCAAATCTCTATTTTCTTCGGGTACCACCCGGCAACGCAGATTAAGCAGACGGAGTAGAACTAGACCAGTCTTTAGGCAATCCATTCGTGCTTTGGTTGGATTCCAGGAGATTGGCGGAGATACTTCCTTGGGCAGAATTCACCCCATATCTCGAGTGATTGGACAACTGAAATCCCTTTTTATTTAATACGGGTTCCATACCAGCTACTCTACTTTACAGTTCTACCTCAGGGGTCTCAGCGCCGCCGACAAATCTGTGGGAAAAGGACCCAAATGATATCAAATTCAGCCGCAGAGAGACAGAAAGTCAAGCTGATCGCCATCGCAGGACCAGCTCCTAAATTTCAAGCCTGGCGATAGGTTGGTTTTGTCTTAAAAAAAAATAGTCTGCAGGTTCTGCATGCAGATGAAATCACCACCTTGATTCACTCCCCCCCCCCGGTCCGTTCTCTATTTCAAAAAGATGAATTTGGTAGCTTATCGTTTGTCGCTTACCTCATCCATGAGAATTCCCTCAGTTTCCATGTGTTGTGTTATCAACCAGTGATCCAGAACACACCCTTGTTACCGTTTCTACCCACACTTCTTGTATGGTAACAGGGTACATGCCCGAATACGAAATCCAATCTATCCTGAATTCCAAATTTTCTAGAGCTCATTTGTATGATCTCATTACTTGCAGGGATTCGGCCCAGAAGAGAGATCTTGGTTTCCCACGTCATTGGGTTCATTGTGTGGCAAAAATGGTCAGGAGCGTTTCAATCGAAATTTTACGAAAAAGCCTTCATGCAGTCGCCCGGGAGGGTCACTCCTAGAGGTGTGGGGTTGGTGGGAGGGGGGGGGTGTGGGGGGTGGGGGGTGGGTTGGGGGGGTGGTGGGGGTAGGTCTCCATGTTGGGGCTGGCGTGGGGTTTAGGGGGCTGTGGGTGTGTGTGCGCGGGGGGGGGGGGTCGGGGGGGGGCGCAGGGGGGGGGTTTAGCGGTATGCTGCGCGCCAGGTGGGGTGGGGCGCGATGGGTGCGGGGGGGGGGGGGCGTGCTGCGGGGCGGGCGGGGGGGACGGCGGGGCGGGGGAAGCGTGGGGGGGTTGGGGGGGGAGGGGGACTGCGGCGGGTGCTTGTTTGGGGGGATGGGGTGGGCAGGGCCGCGGGGGGTGGGGGGGCCGGCCGGGGGGGCGGTGCGCCTGGTGGGCGGGGCGGGCCCACTTGCGGGCGCAGTGTGTGTTATGAGCTCCCCCCTGGTGGGGGAGGGCCTGAGCAGGTGCTTCCTGGGGGAGCAGCGGGGGTGGGGGTGATGGGGGGGTGGGTGGGGGGTAGGGGTGAGGGGGGGGGGGGTGGAGGGGTTGGAGGGGGTGGGGGGGTATGCACTGAGGGGGGGGGGAGTGAGTTGGGTAGGGGGGGGGTGCGTGGGGGGAGGTGGAGTCGTGTGTAGGTATGGGGGGGGGGGCAGGGGGCGGGGTGGTGGGGTAGGGGCGGGGTGATCGGGAGGGGGGGGGGTGGTGTTGGGGGGGTGGGGGGGTGGTTGTAATTTGGGGGTGAGATTTCGACCAGTTCTGGTGGTTCTGTCCATTAACCCTCACCCTTGATGCTGGATCCAGTGGCACTCAGGAAAGTACATTCTATCGGAGGGTCATGCGCCGCGCGCGGCAGTGCACGGCTAACGTTGGTCTCCGCAATTCCTGTGTACTAGGGTACACTCTCTTGCTCTGGCAGTGATGCAACAATGCACGCGCAGGCGCGGTCTCCCCACGGTCTGCGGTCCCTCGCCTTCGATCCATCCGCTCTGACATCAGGCTATGAGATGCAAACAGTACCCCTCGCTCCTCCTGTCCCTGCGTGTCCCGCTATGGTTTCCATCCCGTATCGACACAGGCATCGTGACGTGCACTGGTGGAGCTATGATACAGGGTGGGACATGATGTGTGGGTCCTACGCTCTCCCTCGCCTCTATCGCTGTGTACAGGGACGCACCTGCACGATCCAGCAGCCTATCAGAGAGGGCACTTCTGCTTCTGGATGCCTCCATTGGTGGGAGGGGCCTTTAAATAGGCTTGTCTGAACTCTCTTTCATTGCCGAGCATAACTTCTGTTGGTGATGCTGAACCTCATTTGCACCTAGCCTGTTGCCTCTTACCTTGCTGCCTGACCCTGCCTAGTACTGAACTTTGTGATTCTCTCATGCACTGACCCCCTGGCTGGATATGACGATTGACTCTCTCTGCAATGACCCTGGCTTTGGGATATGATGACTCTGCTCTCTCCAATCCTGACTCCGGCTAGTACCCCAACGACCGCAACTCTCTACTCCTAGACCCTACAAGTATCCAGTTTCGCGGTCCTCTATAACCCGGGACCCAACTTGCAAGACCATCCTACACTCTATACGCACCCATCGCGGTTGTGGTCGGCACTCTATACCAATCCCTACCTCAGCCCTGCCGGTGCGCATTCGTTTGTGGTGAGCTACGCATTACACTCTTGAGGTTGTGTCATGAATCAGAGTCTAGAACCTGCCCCTCCAGAGATCTGCCTCTCGGCAGTGCGGCTGTTTGCGCAGATGGCTCTTGCATGCGTCCACCATGACGGCCCCGTGATGTGTCTGGGGGCAGGGCTTAGCCCCGAACCTGACAATACGCCATATAAATATTGATCTCTAATTGTATATGCAATGTCTTGTATATATGATACCCTATTCACTTATGTAACTATGTATTATTTGTCATCTTAACTCATGTCCAGGACATACTTGAAAAATATGAGTATATATCAATGTATACTTCCTGGTAAAGCATGTTATAAATAAAAAATAAACTCTATTTAATAACTGTGGTGACTAACACTCTCAGATTTGCCGTCCATGTGTTGTGTAAACAGGTCTTCACTAAACAATCTGCAATTAGTATTATTGTCTCAATACTACATTCTTTTGATGGATTGTTCATGCTGGGTTAGTTTTTAAATCGCCTTATTGGGGTATTGTACAGATACACAACTTCCCAGTAACTGGACATCCCCACCTTCAGCAACCTTTAGCGACTTAATTCAAGTTTGTGGTTAGGATTTGGCTTCAATTATGGAATGTAATGCTTTAGATTATTCTTTCATATTTTGTCACTGAATATTTGTTTCGATGTCTAAAATCTTTACAGTTTGTATAAATAAATGATACAAAAAAAACTATTTAGTAAAAATCCACTTTAGATTTAACTAGAGAAAAAGAAAAATGAACATCATAGAAGGGCTGCACCACTTTTCTATTGTGCAAAAAACTTTTCAATTGTGCACAAAGTTGTAAAATGTTCAACTTTTAAGAATGGTTTTTTTGCCTAAAGGCTCGACAATAGACCCAACACACATTACTTTAATCTCTTTAGAATTATTTTTACAGCAAATCATGTGTTATGTCTCCCTCTTGTGTTTGTGCTGGAAAATAACATATAGGGCTATGCAAAGTTTATCTTCATCTGATTTTTACCCTTTATATAAAGGAAGAATAAAGTTAACAAATTCAGCCAACTATTTACCAAGTCAACCAACTTCTGCCCCAATTCTAACTCAATCTTTACAGCGACATGATCTTAACAAATTAAGATTTGCCGTATTGGCGCTTATATAGTGCTATGTTTTTTCCTAAAATTGTCCTGGCCACAAACTGTACTCATATACTGTAAAGCGCAGCCTATCACCTTTCATTTTATGTAGAACACCTTCAAAACTTTCGGGTCATATTACGTGGCGACACACTTATTTCGTCTCGGCTAGTCCCGCGAATTTGGGTATACTCCGGTGTATTGAGGTTGTGATCGTTTTCTGCCGGAGTGTATAGGTTATTTTCCCGCAGGTATGAAGCATTTTATTCCGGTTGTGTGCAATACTGCAATGTCTGTGAAAAACACATGGGGGCGCTTGCGAGCTGTTCTCTTTGAAGCTGTCCCCTCCATAATAATGTAATGCAGATAACAACAGCCCCTATAACCCCTTACATAGTGTACTGTACACATACAGTACTGTATATGCACATAAATGATACTATGGGCGGCGGGGGTGAGATGTGTTCGCAGCAGAGAGAGATCCGCTGCTGTCTCTCCTGCGAAACAAGCGGCAATTAAAACTTATTTTAATACATTTTTATTATAGTGTAGATGTGCAGGGGTCTCGGGAGCTGAACCGCGTTGGTGTTTTAGGTCCGGGACCACCTGCCCCGAGATACAGACCCCTTTATGAGTGCCGGTATCCCTCTGCGTTTAAGGTCCGATACGTGATCGTTCCGGTCCTGTCAACCAAGCAGAGGGCTACCGGCACCCCCAAAAGGGGCCTGTATCTCGGGGGGCAGGGGGTCCCGGACCTGAACCACAGCGGTTCAGCTCGGAGACACCCTGCACTCATGTGACGTTTCATAACTAAAAACAATATAAATAAACACTGTTCTTTACCTTAGCGGCTATGTGCTATGGTAACGAGCAGCATTTCGTATTTTTAATAATATTGTACTGTGAGCAGGGGGTTCCCTGAGCCAGAAATCTAAACTCAGGGGACCCCCTGCTCCTGCACAATATTATTAAAAGTACAGAAATGCTGCTTCATTACCATAGCGTATAGCCGCTAAGGCAATGAAGGGGTTACCCACCATGCCCGCTTTATTGGGGTAGCAGGGGTGTGGTGAAGGGGGTATTTGGCCCTTGGTGTGAGTTTAGGACTTGCGGGGGGTTGAGGGCTGGCACTTAACCCCTTCCGACCGTAGCAGTTAATACCGCTACGGTCACGAAGGGGTTAAACACCCCCGCTACCCCCCGCAAGCCCTTACACACGCCATCATTGGGGCTAATACCCCTTCACCACCCCCCACTACCCACCAATAAAAAAACTCACACACAGCAGGCGCCACAAAAAAATAAATAAATCTAAATAAATAAATAAATTAAATCAATATAAATAAATACATTTGAAATACACTTTTTTATTCATAGTGTAGATGTGCAGGGGGTCTCGGGAGCTGAACGCGTTTGGTTTCAGGTCTCCGGAGACCCCCTGCCCCCCCGAGATACAGACCCCTTTTGAGGGTGCCGGTATCCCTCTGCGTTAAAGGCCCCGATCACGTGACCGCGGTCTGTTAAACCAGCAGAGGGATACCGGCACCCCCAAAAGGGGCCTGTATCTCGGGGGGCAGGGGGTCCCGGACCTGAAACCAAAACGTTTCTGTGCGGAGACCCTCTGCACATCTACACTGTGAATAACACACACATCAATAAAGAATCATTCTTTACTTAGCGGCTATGCGCTATGGTAAAGAAGCAGCATTTCTGTATTTTAATAATATTGTACAGGATGACAGGGGGTTCCCTGAGCCAGAAATCTAAATCAGGGGAACCCCTGCTCTGCCTCATCAAATATAAAAAGTACAGAATGCTGCTTCATTACTAGCGTATAGCCGCTAAGGTATGAAGGGGTTAAGGCATATAAACAATTATACATTCAATAACATATTTTTAATGTCTGTGTTAAACTCCCTGCCTTCACTGTATATCTATGTTAAAATCCCCCTCCCCCTATTCTCTCTTTTAACTTCCCGCCTTTCACTGGTAATCTATGTAAAACCCCCTTCCCCTATCTCCTCTTTTAAAACTCTGCCTTCATAGCATCTATGTTCTATGTATTTATTTTTAAACCCTCCCCCTTCTCTCTTTTAAACTTCTGCCTTCTCTCTAATCTATGTAAAAACCCTCCCCTATCCCCTATTGTTTGCGTAAGCTTCCCTGCAATCTATGTAAAACCCCCTCCCCCATTGTGTGTGTTAAATCTCCCTGGCCTGTGTTTCTGAGTGCAGTGTGACTGTATGTAAATGTGGGGAGGGGGATCCCGTGTAAATAACCACACCACCCCGCTACCCACAAAAAAAAAATCACCACACAGCAGCCCGCCAATACATTAATAAATAAATAAATAATAATAAATTAAATAAAATACAAATAAATACATTAGAAAATAATTTTTATTCCTAGTGTAGATGTGCAGATGGGGTCTCCGGAGCTGAACCGCGTTGGTTTCACAGGTCCAGGGACCCCCTGCAAAAATAACAGACCACCTTTATGATGGTGCCGGTATCCCTCTGCGTTAAAGGCCCCGATCAACGTGACCGCGGCCTGTTAAACCAGCAAAGGGCTACCGGCACCCCCAAAAGGGGCTGTATTGGGGGGCAGGGGGTCCCCGGACCTGAAACCAAAACGTTTCTGCTCCGGAGACCCTCTGCACATCTACACTGTGAATAAACCACACACATCAATAAAGAATCATTCTTACACTTAGGGCTATGTGCTATGTAACGAGCAGCATTTCTGTATTTTTATTAATATGTACAGTGAGCAGGGGGTTCCCTGAGCCAGAAATTAATACTCAGGGACACACCTGCTCCTGCTCAATATTATTAAAAATACAGAAATGCTGCATCATACCATAGCGTATAGCGCTAAGTAATGAGAGGTTAAGACATAATAACCAATAAATACTGTACATTCAATACAACTACCCAAAGCAACCTCCGTGCTGTGCTGAAAAACAGAGAAAAAAATTAACACTTGAAAGTAATGTCCCCTAACCCCTCTAAGAAGGATGTTAAGGACTTTGTACTTGCGTGCCCAACTTGTACCAGGACTAAGACCCCTAGGAACTCCCTGCTGGGCATCTTCAGCCATTGCCTGTTTCGTTTCGGCCATGGACACCTATCCATGGATTTCATGATGGATGTACCTAATTCTAAAGGTATGAACACTATTCTTGTAGTAGTGGATCGGTTCTCCAAGCAATCACATTTTGTACCACTCAAAGGTCTACATAGCTCTCCCAAACTTGCAGAGATATACATCAATGAGATCTTTTGTCTACATGGGGTTCCTACAGTGATTGTATCTGATAGAGGATCGCATTTTGTATCCAAATTTTGATGCTCTTTTTCTCTTCAGTTGGGCAAATCTCTTCACTTTTCTTCTGGGTACCACCCGCAGATTAATGGGCAGACGGAGAGGACTAACCAGTCTTTAGAGCAATTCATTCTGTGCTTTGTGTCTGATTTCCAGGACGATTGGTCGGAGATTCTTCCTTGGGCAGAATTCACCCACAATAATCTTCGTAGTGAATTGACCACTGAATCTCCTTTTTTCATTAATTACGGGTTCCATACCGCTACTCTTCCTCTTACAGTTTCTACCTCAGGGGTCTCAGCCGCCGCCGACAAAATCTGTGGAAAAGGACCCAAATGAATATCAAATCAGCCGCAGAGAGACAGAAACGTCAAGCTGATCGCCATCGCAGACCAGCTCCTAAATTCAAGCCTGGCGATAGTCTGGTTGTCTTAAAAAAACATTAGTCTGAAGGTTCCATCAATGAAATTCACACCTTGATTCCTCGGTCCGTTCTCTATTTCCAAAAAGATGAATTTGGTAGCTTATCGTTTGTCCTTACCTCCATCCATGAGAATTCCCTCAGTTTTCCATGTGTCGTTACTCAAACCAGTGATCCAGAACACACACTCTGTTCCCGTTCTACCCACCACTTCTGTATTGGTACAGGGTCAGCCCGAATACGAAATCCAATCTATCCTGAATTCCAAATTTTCTAGAGGCTCTTTGTATTATCTCATTCCTTGGCAGGGATTCGGCCCAGAAGAGAGATCTTGGTTTCCCAGTCATTGGGTTCATGTGGCAAAAATGGTCAGGAGGTTTCATCTAAATTTTCCGGAAAAGCCTTCATGCAGTCGCCCGGAGGTCACTCCTAGAGGGGTGGGGGGTACTGTGAGGATTCGCCATTCTGGCGGTTCTGTCCCCTTAACCCTCACCTGCTCGTCTGGATCCAGTGGCACTCAGGAAAGTCATTCTATCGGAGGTGCTCATGCGCCGCGCGCGGCCAGTGCACGGGCTCCGTTGGTCTCCGCAATTCCTGTGTCTAGGGTACACTCTCTTGCCTCTGGCACTGATGCACAATGCACGCGCAGTGCGCGGTCTCCCCCACGGTCTGCGGTCCCTGCCTCTCGATCCCATCTCCGCTCTGACATCAGAGCTATGAGATGCAACAGTACCCCTCGCTCCTCCTCTGTCCCTGCGTGTCCCGCCTCTGGTTTCCATCCCCGTACTGACACAGGCATCGTGACGTGCACTGGTGGCGCATGACCGGGTCGCCGGCATGATGTGTGGGTTACGCTCCGCCTCGGCCTCTATCGGCTGTGTAATGGGACGCACCTGCACGATCCAGCAGCCTATCAGAGAGGGCACTTCTGCTTCCTGGATGCCTCCCATTGGTGGGAGGTCCTTTAAATAGGCTGTCTGAACTCTCTTTCATTGCCGAGCATAACTTCTGTTTGTGATGCTGAACCTCATTGCACCTAGCCTGTCTGCCTCTTACCTTGCTGCCTGACCCTGCCTAGTACCTTGAACTTTGTGATTCTCTCCTGCACTGACCCTGGCTTTGGATATGACGATTCTACTCTCTCCTGCACTGACCCTGGCTTTGGATATGATGACTCTGCTCTCTCCAATCCTGACTCCGGCTACGTACCCCAACGATCCGCAACTCTCTACTCCTAGACCCTACAAGTATCCCGTTTACGCTGTCCTCTATAACCCTGACCCAACTTGCAAGACCATCCTACACTCTATACGCACCCTCGCGGTTGTGGTCGGCATTCTATACCAATCCCTACCTCAGCCCTGCGGTCGCGCCTCGTTTGTGGTGAGCTACGCATTACACTCTTGAGGTTGTGTCATGGAATCAGAGTCTAGAACCTGCCCCTCCAGAGATCTGCCTCTCGGCAGTGCGGCGTGTTTGCGCAGATGGCTCTTTGCATGCGTCCACCATGACGGCCCGTGATGTGTCTGGGGGCAGGGCTTAGCCCCGAACCTGACACATACGCCTATAATATATTTGATCTCTAATTGTATATGCAATGTCTTGTATATAATGTATACCCTATTCACTTATGTAACTATGTATTATTTGTCATCTTAACTCTATGTCCAGGACATACTTGAAAATATGAGGTATATATCAATGTATTACTTCCTGGTAAAGCATGTTATAAATAAAAAATAAAATCTTCATTAATAACTGTGGTGACTAACACTCTCAGATTTGCCGTCCATGTTGTTGTAAACAGGTCTTCACTAAACAATCTGCAATTAGTATTTATTGTCTCAATCCATACATTTCTTTTGATGGATTTGTTCATGCTTGGGTTAGTTTTTAATCTGCCTTTATTGGTTTATTGTACAGATACACAACTTCCAGTAACTGGACATCCTCCACCTTCAGCAACCTTTAGCGACTTAATTCAAGTTGTGGTTTAGGATTTGGCTTCAAATTATGGAATGTAATGCTTTAGATTATTCTTTCATATTTTGTCACTGAATATTTGTTTCGATGTCTAAAATCTTTACAGTTTCTGTATAAATAAATGATACAAAAAAAACTATTTAGTAAAAATCCCATTTAGATTTAACTAGAGAAAAAGAAAAATGAACATCATAGAAGGTGCATGTGACCACTTTTCTATTGTGCAAAAACTTTTCAATTGTGCACAAAAGTTGTAAAATGTTCAACTTTAAGAATGGTCTTTTTGCCTAAAGGCTCGACAATAGACCCAACACATTACTTTAATCTCTTTAGACTTATTTTTACAGCAAATCATGTGTTATGTCTCCCTCTTGTGTTTGTGCTGGAAAATAACATATAGGGCTATGCAAAGTTTATCTTCATTCTGATTTAACCCTTTTATATAAAGGAAGAAAGTAACAAATTCAGCCAACTATTTACCAAGTCAACCCTAATCTGCCCAATTCTAACTCAATCTTTACAGCGACATGATCTTTAACAAATTAAGATTTGCCGTATTGGCCTTAATATAGTGCTATGTTTTTTTCCTAAAATTGTCCTGCCACAAACTGTACTCATATTACTGTATAAGCGCAGCCTATCACCTTTCATTTTTCATGTAGAACACCTTCAAAACTTTCGGGTCATATTACAGTGGCGACACACTTAATTCTCGCTCGGCTAGTCCCGCGAATTTGGGTATACTCCGGTGTATTGAGGTTTGTGATCGTTTTCTGCCGGAGTGTATAGCGTTATTTTCCCGGCAGGTATTGAAGCATTTTATTCCGGTTGGCTGCAATACTGCAATGTCGTGTAAAAACACATGGGGGCGCTTGCGAGCTGTTCTCTTTGAAGCTGTCCCCTATAATGAATTGTAATGCAGTATAACAACAGCCCCTATAACCCCTTACATAGTGTACTGTACACATACAGTACTGTATATGCACATAAATGATACTATGGGCCGGCGGGGGTGAGATGTGTTCGCAGCAGAGAGAGATCCGCTGCTCTCTCTCTGCGCAAACAGCGGCACATTAAAACTTATTTTAAATACATTTTTATTTATAGTGTAGATGTGCAGGGGGTCTCGGGAGCTGAACCGCGTTGGTTTCAGGTCCCGGGACCACCTGCCCCCCGAGATACAGACCCCTTTATGAGGTGCCGGTATCCCTCTGCGTTGCTCTGCTTTTAAAGGTCGAGTACGTGATCGTCTTCCGCCGGATTCTGTCAACCAAGCAGAGGGCTACCGGCACCCCACAAAGGGGCCTGTATCTCGGGGGGCAGGGGGTCCCCGGACCTGAACCACAGCGGTTCAGCTCGGAGACCTCTCATGTACATTAAATAAAACACATAATAAATACACACTCGTTCTTTACCTTAGCGGCTATGTGCTATGGTAACGAAGCAGCATTTCTGTATTTTTAATAATTGTACTGTGAGCAGGGGGTTCCCTGAGCCAGAATCTAAACTCAGGGGACCCCCTGCTCCTGCACAATATTATTAAAGTACAGAAATGCTGCTTCATTACCATAGCGTATAGCCGCTAAGGCAATGAGGGGTTAACCCCACCATGCCCGCTTTATTGTGGTAGCAGGGGTGGTGAAGGGGGTATTTTGCCTTGGTGTGAGTTTAGGACTTGCGGGGGGTTGCGGGTGCACTTAACACCCTTCACGACCGTAGCAGTTAATACCGCACGGTCACGAAGGGGTTAAACACCCCCGCTACCCCCCGCAAGCCCTTAACAACGCCATCATTGGGCCTAATACCCCTTCACCCCCCCCCACTACCCACACTAAAAAAACTCACACACAGCAGCAGGCCGCCCAAAAATAATAAATAAATCTAAATAATAAATAAATACAATCAATATAATAAATACATTTGAAAATACATTTTTATTCATAGTGTAGATGTGCAGGGGGTCTCGGGAGCTGAACCGCGTTTGGTTTCAGGTCCGGAGACCCCCTGCCCCCCGAGATACAGACCCCTTTATGAGGTGCCGGTATCCCTCTGCGTTAAAGGCCCCGCTCACGTGACCGCGGTCTGTTAAACCAGCAGAGGGATACCGGCACCCCCAAAGGGGCCTGTATCTCGGGGGGCAGGGGGTCCCCGGACCTGAAACCAAACGTTTCTGCTGCGGAGACCCTCTGCACATCTACACTGTGAATAAAACACACACATCAATAAAGATCATTCTTTACCTTAGCGCTATGCGCTAGGGTAAAGAAGCAGCATTTCTGTATTTTTAATAATATTGTACAGTGAGCAGGGGTTCCCTGAGCCAGAAATCTAAACTCAGGGGACCCCCTGCTCCTGCACAATATTATTAAAGTACAGAAAATGCTGCTTCATTACCATAGCGTATAGCCGCTAAGGTATGAAGGGGTTAAGGCATATAAACATAATACATTCAATACATATTTTTAATGTCTGTGTTAAACTTCCCTGCCTTCACTGTATATCTATGTAAAACCCCCCTCCCCCTATTCTCTCTTTAAACTTCCCTGCCTTCACTGTAATCTATGTAAAACCCCCTCCCCTATCTCCTCTTTTAAACTTCCCTGCCTTCAATGTATCTATGTAACCCCCCTCCCCCTATTCTCTCTTTTTAAACTTCCCTGCCTTCTCTCCTAATCTATGTAAAAACCCTCCCCCTATCCCCCTATTGTTTTGCGTTAAGCTTCCCTGCAATCTATGTTAAAACCCCCTCCCCCCATTGTGTGTGTTAAATCTCCCTGCCTGTGTTTCTGAGTGCAGTGTACTGTATGTAAATGTGGGGAGGGGGATCCCGTGTAAATAACCACACCCCCCCCGCTACCCACAAAAAAAAAAAATCACACACAGCAGCCCGCAATACATTAATAAATAAATAAATAAATAAATAATAAATAATACAAATAAATACATTAGAAATACATTTTTATTCCTAGTGTAGATGTGGCATGGGGTCTCCGGAGCTGAACCGCGTTGGTTTCAGTTCCAGGGACCCCTGCCCAAACCCAAGTAAACGACCCACCTTTATGAGGTGCCGGTATCCCCTCTGGTTAAGGCCCCGATCACGTGACCGCGGCCTGTTAAACCAAGCAAGGGGCTACCGGCACCCCCAAAGGGGCCTGTACTCGGGGGGCAGGGGGTCCCCGGACCTGAAACCAAAACGTTTCTGCTCCGAGACCCTCTGCACATCTACACTGTGATAAACACACACTCAATAAAGAATCATTCTTTCCTTACGGGCTATGTGCTATGGTAACGAAGCAGCATTTCTGTATTTTTTAATATATGTACAGTGACAGGGGTTCCCTGAGCCAGAAATTAATACTCGGGAGACACCCTGCTCCTGCTCAATATTATTAAAATACAGAAATGCTGCATCATTACCATAGCGTATAGCCGCTAAGGTATGAGGAGGGTTAAGACATAATAACCAATAATACTGTACATTCAATACACTACCCAAAAGCAACCTCCGCTGCTGCTGCTGAAAACAGAGAAAAAAATTAACACTGTGAAAGTAATGTCCCCTAACCCCTTAATCCCATAGCGGTTTTTTAACTGCTACAGTTATGAGGGTTAAACCCACCCCTCACCCACCACTCTGATGCCTACATACCCTCCCACTCTAACCCCCCACCCCCCGTTAGGCCTACCCACCCTCAACCCTCACCCACTAACCTACCACAAGGGAGGCCTACCCACGTACCGTTGGGGAAACCCCCCCCGCCCCCCATTCCCCGCAATAAAAACAATACCATTGTCCCCACAATAAACATCATGATATTTATTAATACATTACCCACCCCTGTGCCCCCCCCATAAATACAAGATTTATCCTTTTACATACGGGTTCATAACGCAGCCCCACGCTAGTCCCCCGTGGGCTGGCGGGGCACCTGGACAGACCTACAGTTTACCAGCAGCCCTTTTTACACAGGTTCTGGAGGCCTGCCTGGTAGATCCCCCCGCACCATGGCCTCCAGTGGTCTCCTTAGGTCACCGTGGGCCACAGTTGGGTCCCCACGGTAGGCCCACGGATGTCTGGGGCCCCGGGTCAAACCCACAGGTGTTTGCTGGGCCTCGGTGGTTCCCTCGGGGGTCTGGGGAACTCACGTAGTGCTCACTATGTGTCCGCGGTGCCCCCACGAAGTGGGACCACACACATCATCCCCACACCTGCGGATCGGCGGTGCCCCATGCAGTGTGGCCACACATCGTCATCCCCGCAGACTATCGGGTCGGCGTGCCCTCCACAGATGTGAAACCACCTCTTCATCCCCCACATGTGTCCCCCGTGGAACCACCAGCCTGATACCCTTGGAATCGCCCAAGTATAACCCACAGTGGTCTCCCAGAGGTCCCACGCAGAACCAAGCCACGGAACCAACCCTTGAATGTAAAAAAATAATACCTGGCCTATACATTCAATACATACACCCTCCCCCCCAACACCTACAGTGACAATAATGTGCAAAATAACTTATCCAGATATGGATAATAGATTATTTGCCCATTTATTAAAAACTTAACTAGCATATGCAATACATAATAAAGTACACTCCCTCATCAATACGAAGTGTCCGTCTGCCAGCGGCCTTCCTTCTCTTGCCACACAATACATAGCCAATAACCAAGCCAATACTTGCACATACATTCGATATCTATTAACTACCCCTTAAACACAAACCTTTATCGGTATACATAACCGAAGGTAATTTAAGGGGTTAAGCCACATTGGCCCGATACCACACCCTTCACCCCATGAATTGTACAGTGGCTTCATCATGCAACTATAATATATATTATATTATCTATATATATAATGCTATAAATATTAACTGTATATATATATACAGAGAGAGATGAGAGAGAGAGGAGAGCTAACGATGAAGAACGCATTCCTATAGAGAGAGAGTAGAATGCATCAGATATAGTATATTAGTTATTATAATATACTATTTATCTACTACAGACAAGAAGCCAATACAGAAAAGATTAGACGTCTATCACAACCTATGTCCTCAGTCTCCAAACTCTCTTCTCAGATATCTCATACATCCACACTCATCTAAAACAATTTCCGTTACATCATTCATACTATCTCTCATCTGGAACATCACAAAACTCGCAAAGCCTTTTAAACACGCCGTCATCATTACAAATAAATTAGAATGTTCTCAAATACAATGTGCCATCTACATCCAAACATCACCAATCAACAAAATCAATAAATCATATTTCGTCCCTAATACAAATTGACCCACTACTCACACAACTCGAAAGCCATAAATACAATTGATACCTAAATCGCCAACATTCTGCAAATTTACACCAATAAAAAATATTCAACTATTTACCCTAAAAGACACCTACATCCCGACAATGAACAGAATTACGCTAGCGAACATTGCTGAAAAAATATAAGTACCCGACAAATACAACCTAGCCTATCCCTGACCTTCCTCAAACACCACATACAATACCAAGGAATACATCTATCTAATTTTAAATCTTTAAACTCAAATAATGCAATAGCACATACACAATAAAATTCCAAAAACACATCTAATCGGCCTAGAACCGTCACCTTTTGCGTCTGGGTTCCCCACGGTCCTGTTGGGCTTGAAAACCATTTTTTTGGCCCGATAAAAAAAAACTGATGACGTCACTTAAAGGATGAAGCACCAGCCGACCATCAGAATGCTTTGCTTAATTGCCTTTAAGATGACGTCCATTAAAAGACCACATGCCGTGCACACATGTACTAGAAGCCAATCAGCGTGGGAACTTATCCCTACTTCTGATTGGCTCTTGGTCATAGCCATGTGACAGAGCTTGGGGGAGAACGTATGTGACTCAACTGAAAAACCTGTCCCACATGGTCGTAGCCAATCAGAGCTGGTGAACTGTCCATCCCTACTGTGTGTGCACGGCCATTGGTCTTTAATATAGAACTTTTTCGTAATGGGTTATGTAATGGGTTTGTGTATGGGTTATGTATATTGGGTCTTGTATATGGTTCTGTCATCCTGGGTTAGTCCTCTGGGTCTGTCTCTGGGTTACTCTCTCTTTTTTTCTCTCTTTTTTGTTCTCTGTGTTCTGTACTCTGGGTTCTCCTCTCTGGGTTCTGTCTCCTGGGTTTCATTTCTCCCTTTTTTTTGTTCTGGTTCTGTCCTCTGGTTCCTGTCTCTGGTTTTCTGTCTCCTGGGTTATGTCATCCTGGGTCTGTCTATCTCTTTTTTGTTTCTGGTTTCTGTCTCTGGTTCTGTCTCTGGGTATTTGTCTCTGGGTTCTGTCTCTGCGGTTCTGCTTCTCGGGGTTCTGTCTCTGGGTCTCTGCCTATGGGTTCTGCTCTGGGTTTCTGTCTCTGGGTATCTGTCTCTCTTTTTTGCCTCTGGGTCTGTCTCCGGGTTTCTGTCTCGGGTTCCATCCTCCGGGTTCTGTCTCTGGGTTCTGTATCCTGTGTCTTTCTCTCTTCTTTTTTTCTCTGGGTTCTGTTCTATGGGTTATGTATATGGGTTCACTGAAAACCTGTCACATGGTACGGTAGCCAATCAGAGCGTGGGAACTCCATCCCTACTGTGTGTGCACGGCCATGTGTCTTTTTATATATACTTTTGTAGATGGGTTATTAAATGGGTTATGTATATGGGTTATTTACTCTGGGTTATGTTATATGGGTTCTGTATATGGGTTATGTATCATTTTTTGTTCTCTGGTTCTGTCTCTGGGTTTGTTCTCTGGGTTTGTCTCTGGGTTTCTGCCCTCTGGGTTTCTGTCTTGGGTTCTGTATCTCTTTCTTTGTCTTGGGTTCCTGTCATCGGGGTCTGTCTCCCTGGGTCGTCTCTCTTATTTTTGTCTCTGGGTTCTAGTACCTCGGGTTCTGTTCTCCTGGGTTCTTCTCGGGTTTCTGTTCTCTGGGTTCTCTTCTCAACTCTTTTTTTTGTCTCTTCTTTTTGTCTTGAGGTTCCTGGCTCTGAGGTTCTCACTCTGGGTTCTGTCTCTGGGTTCAGTCTATCTTTTTTGTCTCCTGGTTCTGTCTCTGGGTTTCTGTCTCTTGGGTTCTGTCTCTGGGTTCTGTCCTGGGTTCTGTCCTCTCTTTTTTGTTTCTGGTCTTCTGTCTCTGGGTTCTTTTCTCTGGGTTTGTCTCTGGGTTCTTTCTCTGGGTTCTGTCTCGGGGTTCTGTTCTCGGTTCTGCCTCTGGGTTACGCATTGGGTATATGTATCTGGGTTATTTCATCTCTTTTTTGCTATGGGTTTTGCTCTGGGTTCTGTCCTTTGGTCTGTCTCCGGTTTCTGTTCTGGGTTTGTCTCTCTTTTTTGTCTATGCGGTTCTGTCTCTGGGTTCTGTCTCTCTGCTTCTTTTTTTTCCCGCCCCCCAACCTGAGGTTCTGTCTCTGGGTTCTGTTCTCTGGGTTCTGTCTCTGGGTCTGTCATCTGGGTTCGGTCTCTGGGCTTCTGTCTCTGCGTTCTGTTCTGGGTTTCTGTCTCTCTTTTTTTTGTATCTGGGTTCTGTCTACTGGGTTCTGTCCCATGGGCGCGGCCTGTAAACCAAGCAGAGGGATACCGGCACCCCCAAAAGGGGCCTGTATCTCGGGGGGCAGGGGGTCCCCGGACCTGAAACCACAGCGGTTCTGCTCCGGAGACCCTCTGCACATGTACAGTATAAATAAAACACATACAGTATATACAGTAAATAAACACTCGTTCTTTACCTTAGCGGCTATGCGCTATGGTAAAGAAGCAGCATTTCTGTATTTTTAATAATATTGTACAGTGAGCAGGGAGTTCCCTGAGACAGAAATCTAAACTCAGGGGACCCCCTGCTCCTGCACAATATTATTAAAAGTACAGAAATGCTGCTTCATTGCTATAGCGTATAGCCGCTAAGGCAATGAAGGGGTTAACCCACCGTGCCCGCTTTATTGTGGGTAGCGGGGGTGGGTGAAGGGGGTATTTGGCCCTTGGTGTGAGTTTAGGACTTGCGGGGGGGTTGCGGGTGCACTTAACCCCTTCACGACCGTAGCAGTTAATACCGCTACGGTCATGAAGGGGTTAACCACTCCCGCTACCCCCCACAAGCCCAAAACAAGCACCGTTGGGGCTAATACCCCCTTCACCCACCTCCCACTACCCACAATAAAAAATAATCACACAACATCCACGCAATACATAAATAAATAAATAAATAAATAAATAAATACAAATAAA
>WSYH01000888.1:0-13277 GCA_036426205.1 Ascaphus truei | reverse complement strand
TACCGGCACCCCCAAAAGGGGCCTGTATCTCGGGGGGCAGGGGGTCCCCGGACCTGAAACCAAAACGTTTCTGCTGCGGAGACCCTCTGCACATCTACACTGTGAATAAAACACACACATCAAATAAAGATCATTCTTTACTTAGCGGCTATGCGCTATGGGTAAAGAAGCAGCCATTTCTGTATTTTTAATAATATTGTACAGTGAGCAGGGGTTCCCTGAGCCAGAAATCTAACTCAGGGGACCCCCTGCTCCTGCACAATATTATAAAGTCCAGAAAATGCTGCTTCATTACCATAGCGTATAGCGCTAAGGTATGAAGGGTTAAGGCTATAAACATAATCATTCAATACATATTTTTAATGTCTGTGTTAAACTTCCCTGCCTTCACTGTATATCTATGTAAAACCCCCTCCCCACTATTCTCTCTTTAAAACTTCCCTGCCTTCACTGTAATCTATGTAAACCCCCTCCCCTATCTCCTCTTTTAAACTTCCTGCCTTCAATGTATCTATGTAACCCCCCTCCCCCTTCCTCTCTTTTAAACTTCCCTGCCTTCTCTCTATCTATGTAAAAACCCTCCCCCTATCCCCCTATTGTTTGCGTTAAGCTTCCCTGCAATCTATGTAAAACCCCCTCCCCCCATTGTGTGTGTTAAATCTCCCTGGCCTGTGTTTCTGAGTGCAGTGTACTGTATGTAAATGTGGGGAGGGGGATCCCCGTGTAAATAACCACACCACCCCGCTACCCACAAAAAAAAAAAATCACACACAGCAGCCCCGCAATACATTAATAAATAAATAAATAAAAATAAATAATAAATAATACAAATAAATACATTAGAAATACATTTTTATTCCTAGTGTAGATGTGCAGATGGGGTCTCCGGAGCTGAAAACCGCGTTGGTTTCAGTTCCAGGGACCCCAAATGCCCAAAAAAACCCAAAGTAAACGACCCACCTTTATGAGGTGCCGGTATCCCTCTGCGTTAAAGGCCCCGATCACGTGACCGCGGCCTGTTAAACCAAGCAGAGGGCTACCGGCACCCCCAAAAGGGGCCTGTATCTCGGGGGGCAGGGGGTCCCCGGACCTGAAACCAAAACGTTTCTGCTCCGGAGACCCTCTGCACATCTACACTGTGAATAAAACACACACATCAAAGAAGTCAAGGAAAGTTTGAAGCAGAGCACCGACTGCAGACACCAACTGCAAGTTCTGCGTACACCACAATCCATGTATTGTATGAGCAAGCACAAAACTCTGCATGTAAAAAGCTGTAGCTGCTGAAGAATTGCAAGGTTGCTCAAGGCACGTCTGATGACCCAGTATGTCCCCGAAAAGCTTCATGAGAACTGAAGCTACCCTAGCATCACCAATCCAACGCTAAAACCACTCTAGAACCAAGGTGACGCGGCACAAAGGGAGCACAGAAGGTGGTCCAGAATTGAAACAAGTAACTGTGGCCCCCAAGCAAGATTCATAGTGCTCTCACAATGCAATAAATGTGGAGGCAGCTCAGAGAACGCACAGCATCCAATAAATTCCCTGAGAAGAGCTTGCAAGACGCACTCAAAAAATAGGGATCTCGTCGCTGATGATATTACAGTCCTACAAGGACAGATTGACCCTGACTAAGCGTCGTCAGCCACCACAGCCTCAACACCATGAAGACAAGGTACAGTAGAGCTGGGAATACCGCTCATCTAAAGACAAGTTGCAAAATTTGAACCACATAAACACACTAAGCAAACCTTCACACCCAGCGGGCAACAACGAAGTCACACGTGCTGAATTAAACCAAAGAATCCTTAGCTGATGAAGCTGCCAAGAAGATGGGACATTCTCTGAAGTGGGTGTGGAATTGCCAACTTAATCTAAAGGGCTGTTTTTAAACGCTCTGCAACTGCTGCCATGCAGTATGCCATACAAGGTACGAGCACCCGACGCAGGGAAATCTCATGACTCCGACACGCAGCAAAATATAACTATAGCTTTAGAAATGTCCTCCTCGAGCGACTGAAGTGGCTGATTCAACACCTTTGAGGAGAGACACGGATAACTGGAGAAAGGGCTCCAATCCCAACGGACTGTGGATCTCTTCCTCCATCCACTCTCATTCACTTCACAGAGTCTAGAATGAGAGTGGAAGGATGGGCTTTGGCCATGGTAAGCCCGAGCTTTCACACAACAGGGAGGTATGTAACGGTACTTATCCCTTTTCAGTAATGTGCCTTTAATCAAAAGGTGGGGTTAACCTCTGGTAGTTATTTACTAAAACACCACCTGCCTGATTAGATTGTTTACAAAAAACCTGTCTGTTCAGACAGGAAGTGACTCCTCCCTAGCCTCTGCCTGAGAGCTGTACCTTTGGAGAGACAGTGCAGAGTTTCTTCTTGAGTCCCAGGAGAGACTGACCAAAAGAAACACAGATCTCTGGATCTGACCCGCATCTTGAGCTCTGCACAACAAGGCTGATTCAAGACCGGGAAAACTACTACACTAAAAGCTGAACCAGGAAGTGAAATTTCCCTCCAAAAACAGATAGACTTTTATTGCTAAGAGACTGCTTATATCTGCTTATTGCTTGCTATGTTTGGGGCTGGGGAGAAATGCCTTGACTAGGGAGATGTGAATTGATTGCTAGTGTTTCACTAGAAATACTCCCAATAAATGGAAGTTTGTTCCCCGCCCTGTGTTTGGATGTTATCCTAATGAAAAGAAAAGGCACAAATAAAGCCTTATATAATTTCACATTATAAACGACTCCAAGTGTGTACCTCTGTGAACGTCCCGTCTACAGTACCCCAACGTCCGTTACTCCTCTACTCTCTAAAAACCGCAAGTATCACATTTACGCTTGTCCTCTATAACACTGACCCAGCTTGCAAGACCATCCTAACACTCAGACGCGTCCTTGCGATGTGGTCGGCTTTCTATACCAATCCCCGTACCTCCCCATCCCTGCGGTCGCGCCTCATTGTTGGTGAGCTTTGCGTTACATTTCCTTTGCCACAACAAATTTTCACCGCCCTCGTGATATTAAGGAAATTGCTACCGTCCCTCCCGCAACCAACGCCCTGTTTAACTTTTGAAAATAAATGGAGTCTAGACCAAAATCTGAGAACCTCCAGGGACTTTAACCATATCCCTCCTCATCTACAGGCCAACGCACGGACCCTGGGCACCTTTGTCACCAGTTCCCGTGACATGCCTTCTTATCGTCTGAACCCTGGTCACACATGCCTATGGTCTATGGGGGAATCCCCCACGTGTGTCGGGGTTCCTTAACGCAATGTATTCATTCATTTTGAGATGAATCCTTCCTCACTGTCACTTCTGCGTTCCAAAGGACCTCCATATCTCTCTTCCTCATAGATGTGCACTTGTTTGGGCTTCTCCCATCTGGAGCGAAGATCTGACATCACCCCAAAGGGAGCCTTACCATGGAATTCGCATGTGTCGATGACCGGGTCGAAGTATCGCAATCTGCAGCATCTTTATCTATTTTCGCAGGGTAACCTGTCCAGTCCTTGTTATGCACTCAGAGTTTAGGACCACTGCCCAAAACACAGGGGAATCATTGGTCTGCTGCCTTCTGGCAGGGATTGTCTGAAACCGTGAAAATTGAATTGTGACTTTGACCGCCTACCTATCTGGAAGATCTCTCATTGCGCTCTGCTTAAGGTGGAGGACCATCACCTTCAGGAGAGAAGGACAGAGAGATGATTGATTGCACGGCCCCTACCAGGATAAACCCCCAACCAGGTGGGTCGTTTGCATAACCTGTTCCAGACGCCTCAGACCCTATGCAGTTGGGAGTCCCTACTCTTGTCACGCTCAGAGAAACAACGACGCATAGACGCTGGACTTATTCTGTATTGTGGGGGTCCTGGGCATTTTTCGCATTCTCTTGCCCAACAAGGTGGGAAAACTCAAGGTTCCCATGAGGCCTAGGGAATCTCATTGTGAAAGATCATCTTTATCCACTATAGCTACTTTTAATCTCACCAGGATCCTGTGCCTATCTTTCTGGTCGGGGTAAGGGATTTTTTGTAACCACATTGGCCTTCTTGATCGGGTTCTGGGGGCAACTTAATTGATGAGAGCTTTGCAGAGAACCTTAAGATCCCTCTAATGTGCAAGAAGAATCCTTGCATTGGAGGCTATTGATGGTAGACCGCTTCTCCGGCATTCATCTCTGTGAGGCTCAGGTTCTTTAGCTAGGGTCGTAAATAAACCATGTGGAAGATATTTCTTTGAATGCCATTCACAGTCCTTCTTTGCAGTAATCTTGGACTACCCTGGCGTACAAATCCATAATCCTCGGATTGATTGGTTGTAACAGGAACCTATTCATTGGAGTCCACACTGCATTCAAATTGTCTTGAGGGCTCTATTAGCGTTTGTGGCACTACCTTATCTGAAGACAAAAAGGGTACAATTGCCAGAGGTACATCGACTTCAAAGGATGTCTTTTGGCAAATTGTAAAGTCAGAAATATTCCTCCACATCGTCCCTATGATTGTCTTATCAAATTGCTTCCCTCCGGTACCCCACACCATCCCGCCCAGGAGGAGCCTCTTATCCTTTGTCATGCCAGAAACTAAGCCATGAAAGATATATTGCTGAGAATTTTTAGAGGTTCCTCATCCGCAAATCCACATTTCCCGCTGGAGCCGGGTTTTTTCTTCGTTAAAAAAGATGGGACCCTGATGACTTGCATTTGACTATCGAGGTCTCAACAAAATTACTATAAAAAATCGCTATCCTCTTCGTTTCATATCTGAACATTTGATAATCTTCAGGAGCTAGAATCTTTTTCAAATTGGATCTACAATGTGCGTATACCTTATCAGAATCCGTCAGGCGACGAGTGAAAAACTGTGTTTCAATACCTGAGGTGGACACTACGAGTACTTGTCATGCCTTTCGCACCTCTTAATATCTCAGCTGTGTTCCAGATTTTGTAATGATTATTCAGGGATCTTCTCAACTCTCGTTTGTAATTGTTTACTTGGACGAAGCCTGATCTTTTCTAAGTCTGTGCAGGAACATGTAGGACATGTCAACAAGTATTACTAGTTTACGAGAGAGAACCAGTTTTTTCGCTAAACTTGAAAAGTGTCACTTTCAATCTCTCTACAGTTTTTCTTAGGTACATCATTTCGGGTACCGGCCATACATTGGATCCTACCAACACCCACCACGTTCAATGCTGTAACAGCGCTTCCTGGGGTTTTCCAATTATATACAATCATTCATAACTTCTCTTACTCTAGTAGCTCCCCGACGGCTCTTAGCAAAAAAGGAGCCGATCCCTCGTCTGGTCTTCGCTGCTTCAAGTCTTTTATCTCTTAAAGAAAGTGTTTCGTATCCCCCACCCCCGTTCTGGTCATCCTGATCCTAAGCTCCCCCTTTACCCTCAAGGTGGTCATCCGGCGTCGGTGTGGGCGCCGTTTCTTTTGAAGAGGTTCATAGTACGAATCCTCAGCCAGGTTGATCCTTGTGCTTTTTTCTCAAAAAAATATTCCGCATGCTTGAACGTAACTAGATATTGGTAATCGTGAACTCTTGGCCATGAAAACGTGCCTTGGAAGAATGGGACACCTTCTAGAAGGTAACAAGATGCCTATCACACTTCTTAGGATCCACAAGAATTTGTTGTACATCGAGGAGGCGCGTCACCTGGAGCTCGCCAAGTCCAGATGGGTCACTCTTCTTTTCAAGGTTCAACTGTTGTTATCTCCTACCTTTCTGGGACGAAAAACGTCAAAGCAGATGCTCTTCTCGTCAGTTTCTCTTGAGAGGATATTTCAAGGATCATCACTCCATTCCTTCTTCATCCAAACCATCTATTCTTTCTTCCACTAACTTGAGGCTTTAAAGGATATCGTTCTTCAACAAAACCGATTTCCTGATAACCTTACAGTCCTGAGGGTTGTCTGTTTACCTCTCCACTTTGGCGCAAACAGGTCCTGGAGTGGGGACATTTTTTCCAAATCGGGCAGGTCATCCCGGGGCAAAGGGGACATTGGATCGATCCCCAGACTTTCGGTAGCCTCGGATGCAAGAGAGGTTAAGACTTTGTACTTATGTTCCAACTTGTGCCAGAATCAGACTTCCAGAAACCTCCCTGCTGGGTTACTTCAGCCTATAACCTGTTCCAGTTCGGCCATGGACACATTAGTCCATGGATTCCATGGTGGATTTACCCAATTCTAAGGGATTGAACACTATTTCTTGTAGTATGTGGATCGGTTCTCCCAAGCAATCCACTTTTGTACCACTCAAGGTCTACATAGCTCTCCCCAAACTTGCAGAGATATACACATGAGATCTTTTGTCTACATGGGGTTCCTCAGTGATTGTATCTGATAGAGGATCGCATTTTGTATCCAATTTTGATGCTCTTTTTCTCTTCAGTTGTGCAAATCTCTTCACTTTTCTTCTTGGGTACCACCCGATTAATGGGCAGACTGAGAGGACTAACCAGTCCTTTAAGAGCATTCATTCTGTGCTTTGTGCTGATTTCCAGGCCTTGGTCGGAGATTCTTCCTTGGGCAGAATTCACCTCCACAATATCTTCTTGAGTGAATTGAACCACTGAATCTCCTTTTTTACATTAATTACGGGTTCCATACCGCTACTCTTCCTCTTACAGTTTCTACCTCAGGGGTCTCAGGCCGCCGCCAAAAATCTGTGGAAAAGGACCCAAATGAATATCAAATCAGCCGCAGAGAGACAGAAACGCAAGCTGATCGCCATCGCAGACCACTCCTAAATTCAAGCCTGGCGATAGTCTGGTTGTCTTAAAAACATTAGTCTGAAGGTTCCTCAATGAAATTCACACCTTGATTCCGCGTCCCTTCTCTATTTCCAAAAAGATGAATTTGGTAGCTTATCGTTTGTCCTTACCCTCCATCCATGAGAATTCCCTCAGTTTTCCATGTGTCGTTACTCAAACCAGTGATCCAGAACACCTCTGTTCCCGTTCTCCCACCACTTCTGTATTGTACAGGGTCAGCCCGAATACGAAATCCAATCTATCCTGAATTCCAAATTTTCTAGAGGCTCTTTGTATTCATCATTCCTTGGCAGGGATGTCGCCCCAGAAGAGAGATCTTGGTTTCCTCCCAGTCATTGGGTTCATGTGGCAAAAATGGTCAGGAGGTTTCATCTAATTTTCCGGAAAAGCCTTCATGCAGTCGCCCGAGGTCAACTGCCTAGAGGGTGGGGGGTACTGGAGGATTCGCCATTCTGGCGGTTCTGTCTCGTCCCTTAACCCTCACCTGCTCGTCTGGATCCAGTGGCACTCAGGAAGTCATTCATCGGAGGTGCTCATGCGCCGCGCGCGGCCATTGCACGGCTCCGTTGGTCTCCTGCAATTCCTGTGTCTAGGGTACACTCTCTTGCCTCTGGCACTGATGCACAATGCACGCGCAGTCGTGGTCTCCCCCACGTTCGCGGTTCCCTTCCTCTCGATCCCATCTCCGCCTGCAAATCAGAGCTATGAGATGCAACAGTACCCCCGCTCCTCCTCTGTCCCTGCGTTCCCGCCTCTGGTTTCCATCCCCGTACTGACACAGGCATCGTGACGTGCACTGTGTGGCGCATGACCGGGTCGCCGGCATGATGTGTGGGTTCGCTCCGCCTCGGCCTCTATCGGCTGTGTAATGGGACGCACCTGCACATCCAGCAGCCTATCAGAGGGCACTTCTGCTTTCCTGGATGCCTCCCATTGGTGGGAGGTCCTTTAAATAGGCTGTCTGAACTCTCTTTCATTGCCGAGCATAACTTCTGTTTGTGATGCTGAACCTCATTGCCACCTAGCCTGTCTGCCTCTTACCTTCTGCCTGACCCTGCCTAGTACCTTGAACTTTGTGATTCTCTCCTGCACTGACCCTGGCTTTGGATATGACGATCTACTCTCTCCTGCACTGACCCTGGCTTTGGATATGATGACTCTGCTCTCTCCAATCCTGACTTTCCGGCTACGTACCCCAACGATCCGCAACTCTCTACTCCTAGACCCTACAAGTATCCGTCGTTTACGCTGTCCTCTATACCCTGACCCAACTTGCAAGACATCCTACCACTCTATACGCACCCTCGCGGTTTGTGGTCGGCATTCTATACCAATCCCTACCTCAGCCCTGCGGTCGCGCCTCGTTTGTGGTGAGCTACGCATTACACTCTTGAGGTTTGTCATGGAATCAGAGTCTAGAACCTGCCCCTCCAGAGATCTGCCTCTCCAGTGCGGCGTGTTTGCGCAATGGCTCTTTGCATGCGTCCACCATGACGGCCCGTGATGTGTCTGGGGGCAGGGCTTAGCCCCGAACCTGACACATACGCCTTAATATTTGATCTCTAATGTATATGCAATGTCTTGTATATAATGTATACCCTATTCACTTATGTAACTATGTATTATTTGTCATCTTAACTCTATGTCCAGGACATACTTGAAATATGAGGTATATATCAATGTATTACTTCCTGGTAAAGCTGTTATAAATAAAAAATAAAATCTTCATTAATAACTGTGGTGACTAACACTCTCAATTTGCCGTCCATGTTGTTGTAACAGGTCTTCACTAAACATCTGCAATTAGTATTATTGTCTCAATCCTACATTTCTTTTGATGGATTTGTTCATGCTTGGTTAGTTTTTAAATCTGCCTTTATTGGTTTATGTACAGATACACAACTTCCCTAACTGGACATCCTCCACCTTCAGCAACCTTTAGCGACTTATTCAAGTTGTGGTTTAGGATTTGCTTCAATTATGGAATGTAATGCTTTAGATTATTCTTTCATATTTTTGTCACTGAATATTTGTTTCGATGTCTAAAATCTTTACAGTTTCTGTATAAATAAATGATACAAAAAAAACTATTTAGTAAAAATCCCATTTAATTTTAACTAAGAAAAAGAAAAATGACTCATAGAAGGTGCATGTGACCACTTTTCTATTGTCCAAAACTTTTCATTGTGCACAAAATTGTAAAATGTTCAACTTTAAGAATGGTCTTTTTGCCTAAAGGCTCGACAATAGACCCAACCACACATTACTTTAATCTCTTTAGACTTATTTTTACAGCAAATCATGTGTTTATGTCTCCCTCTTGTTTTTGCTGGAAATAACCATATAGGCTATGCAAAGTTTATCAGCTTCATTCTGATTTAACCCTGTTTATATAAGGAAGAATAGTAACAAATTCAGCCAACTATTTACCAGTCAAAACCCTAATCTGCCCAATTCTAACTCAATCTTTACAGCGACATGATCTTTAACAAATTAAGATTTGCCGTATTGGCCTAATTAGTGCTATGTTTTTTTCCTAAAATTGTCCTGGCCCAAACTGTACTCATATTACTGTATAAGCGCAGCCTATCCACCTTTCATTTTCATGTAGAACACCTCAAAACTTTCGGGTCATATTACAGTGGCGACACCTTAATTCTCGTCTCGGGCTAGTCCCGCGAATTTGGGTATACTCCGGTGTATTGAGGTTTGTGATCGTTTTCTGCCGAGTGTATAGCGTTATTTTCCCGCAGGTATTGAAGCATTTTATTCCGTTTGTGCTGCAATACTGCAATGTCTGTGTAAAAACACATGGGGGCGCTTGCGGCTGTTCTCTTTGAAGCTGTCCCCTATAATTGAATTGTAATGCAGTATAACAACAGCCCCTATAACCCCTTACATAGTGTACTGTGTACCATACAGTACTGTATATGCACATAAATGATACTATGGGCGGCGGGGGTGAGATGTGTTCGCAGCAGAGAGAGATCCGCTGCTCTCTCTCTGCGCAAACAAGCGGCACCTTAAAACTTATTTTAAATACATTTTTATTTAGTGTGATTTGCAGGGGGTCTCGGGAGCTGAACCGCGTTGGTTTCAGGTCCCGGGCCCACCTGCCCCCCGAGATACAGACCCCTTTATGAGTGCCGGTATCCGCTCTGCGTTTAAAGGTCCCGATCACGTGATCGCGGCCTTGTCAAACCAAGCAGAGGGCTACCGGCACCCCACAAAGGGGCCTGTATCTCGGGGGGCAGGGGGTCCCCGGACCTGAACCACAGCGGTTCAGCTCGGAGACCTCTCATGTACTTAAATAAAACACATAATAAATACACACTCGTTCTTTACCTTAGCGGCTATGTGCTATGGTAACGAAGCAGCATTTCTGTATTTTTAATAATTGTACTGTGAGCAGGGGGTTCCCTGAGCCAGAATCTAAACTCAGGGGACCCCCTGCTCCTGCACAATATTATTAAAGTACAGAAATGCTGCTTCATTACCATAGCGTATAGCCGCTAAGGCAATGAGGGGTTAACCCCACCATGCCCGCTTTATTGTGGTAGCAGGGGTGGTGAAGGGGGTATTTTGCCTTGGTGTGAGTTTAGGACTTGCGGGGGGTTGCGGGTGCACTTAACACCCTTCACGACCGTAGCAGTTAATACCGCACGGTCACGAAGGGGTTAAACACCCCCGCTACCCCCCGCAAGCCCTTAACAACAGCCATCATTGGGCCTAATACCCCCTTCACCCCCCCCCACTACCCACATAAAAAAACTCACACACAGCAGCAGGCCGCCCAAAAATAATAAATAAATCTAAATAATAAATAATACAATCAATATAAATAAATACATTTGAAAATACATTTTTATTCATAGTGTAGATGTGCAGGGGGTCTCGGGAGCTGAACGCGTTTGGTTTCAGGTCCGGAGACCCCCTGCCCCCCGAGATACAGACCCCTTTATGAGGTGCCGGTATCCCTCTGCGTTAAAGGCCCCGATCACGTGACCGCGGTCTGTTAAACCAGCAGAGGGATACCGGCACCCCCAAAGGGGCCTGTATCTCGGGGGGCAGGGGGTCCCCGGACCTGAAACCAAACGTTTCTGCTGCGGAGACCCTCTGCACATCTACACTGTGAATAAAACACACACATCAATAAAGATCATTCTTTACCTTAGCGCTATGCGCTAGGGTAAAGAAGCAGCATTTCTGTATTTTTAATAATATTGTACAGTGAGCAGGGGTTCCCTGAGCCAGAAATCTAAACTCAGGGGACCCCCTGCTCCTGCACAATATTATTAAAGTACAGAAAATGCTGCTTCATTACCATAGCGTATAGCCGCTAAGGTATGAAGGGGTTAAGGCATATAAACATAATACATTCAATACATATTTTTAATGTCTGTGTTAAACTTCCCTGCCTTCACTGTATATCTATGTAAAACCCCCCTCCCCCTATTCTCTCTTTAAACTTCCCTGCCTTCACTGTAATCTATGTAAAACCCCCTCCCCTATCTCCTCTTTTAAACTTCCCTGCCTTCAATGTATCTATGTAACCCCCCTCCCCCTATTCTCTCTTTTTAAACTTCCCTGCCTTCTCTCCTAATCTATGTAAAAACCCTCCCCCTATCCCCCTATTGTTTTGCGTTAAGCTTCCCTGCAATCTATGTTAAAACCCCCTCCCCCCATTGTGTGTGTTAAATCTCCCTGCCTGTGTTTCTGAGTGCAGTGTACTGTATGTAAATGTGGGGAGGGGGATCCCGTGTAAATAACCACACCCCCCCCGCTACCCACAAAAAAAAAAAATCACACACAGCAGCCCGCAATACATTAATAAATAAATAATAATAAATAATAAATAATACAAATAAATACATTAGAAATACATTTTTATTCCTAGTGTAGATGTGGAGGGGTCTCCGGAGCTGAAAACCGCGTTGGTTTCAGTCCAGGGACCCCTGCCCAAACCCAAGTAAACGACCACCTTTATGAGGTCCGGTATCCCCTCTTGGTTAAGGCCCCGATCACGTGACCGCGGCCTGTTAAACCAAGCAAGGGGCTACCGGCACCCCCAAAGGGGCCTGTACTCGGGGGGCAGGGGGTCCCCGGACCTGAAACCAAAACGTTTCTGCTCCTNNNCGGAGACCCTCTGCACATCTACACTGTGAATAAAACACACACATCAATAAAGAATCATTCTTTACCTTAGCGGCTATGTGCTATGGTAACGAAGCAGCATTTCTGTATTTTTAATAATATTGTACAGTGAGCAGGGGGTTCCCTGAGCCAGAAATTAATACTCAGGGGACACCCTGCTCCTGCTCAATATTATTAAAAATACAGAAATGCTGCATCATTACCATAGCGTATAGCCGCTAAGGTAATGAAGGGGTTAAGACATAATAACCAATAAATACTGTACATTCAATACACTACCCAAAGCAACCTCCGCTGCTGCTGCTGAAAAACAGAGAAAAAAATTAACACTTTGAAAGTAATGTCCCCTAACCCCTTAATCACCATAGCGGTTATTAACTGCTACAGTTATGAAGGGGTTAACCCACCCTCACCCACCACTCGGGATGCCTACATACCCTCCCACTCTAACCCCCCACCCCGTGAGGCCTAACCACCCTCAACCCTCACCCACTAACTACCCACAAGGGAGGCCTACCCACGTACCGTTGGGGAACCCCCCCACCCCCAGTCCCCGCAATAAAAACAATACATTGCCCCACAATAAACATCATGATATTTATTAAATACATTACCCACCCCTGTGCCCCCCCCCATAAATACAAGATTTATCCTTTTACATACAGGGTTCATAACGCAGCCCCACGCTAGTCCCCGGTGGGCTGGCGGGGCACCTGGACAGACCTACAGTTTACCAGCAGCCCTTTTTACACAGGTTCTGGAGGCCTGCTGGTAGATCCCGCCCGCACCATGGCCTCCAGGTGGTCTCCTTAGGTCACCGTGGGCCACAGTTGGGTCCCCACGGTAGGCCCACGGATGTCTGGGAGCCCCGGGTCAAACCCACAGGTGTTTGCGGGGCCTCGGGTGGTTCCCTCGGGGGTCTGGGGAACTCACGAGTGCTCACTATGTGTCCGCGGTGCCCCCACAGAAGTGGGACCACACACATCATCCCCACACCTGCGGATCGGCGGTGCCCCCATGCAAGTGGGACCACACATCGTCATCCCCGCAGACTACGGGTCGGCGGTGCCTCCACAGATGTGAGACCACCGCTTCATCCCCACATGTGTCACCCGTGGAACCACCAGCCTGATACCCTTGGGATACCCAAGTATACCCACAGGTGGTCTCCAGAGGTCCCACGCAGAACCACGGAACCAACCCTGAATGTAAAAAAAATAAACCTGGCCTATACATTCAATACATACACCCTCCCCCCCAACACCTACAGTACAATAATGTGCAAAATAACTATTATCCAGATATGGATAATAGATTA
>WSYH01008681.1:0-28294 GCA_036426205.1 Ascaphus truei | reverse complement strand
GTGTGTGGTGTGTTTGCTCTTGTGTGTGTGTGTGTGTGTGTGTGTGTGTTGTGTGTGTGTGTGTGTGTGTGTGTGTGTGTGTGTGTGTGTGTGTGTTTGTGTGTGTGTGTGTGTGTGTGTGTGTGTGTGTGTGTGTGGTGTGTGTGTGTGGTGTGTCAGTGTGCTTGTGTGTGTGATTGCTGTGTGTGTGTGCAGTGTGCGGTGATGTGGTGCAGTTGTGCTGTGAGTGTGTGCGTGATGCGTGAGTGTATGCATGTGCTGTGAGTGTGTGCAGTGTGGCTGTGAGTTGTGCAGTGTGCTGTGAGTGGTGTGCTATGAGTGGATGCAGTGTGCTGTGCAGTGTGCTGTGCATGTGCTGTGTGTGTGTCAGTGTGTGTGTGTGTTCGTTGTGCTGTGAGTGTGTGTGTGTGTGTGTGTGCGCATGTGCTGTGAGTGTGCAGTGTGCTGTGAGTGTATGTGGTGTTCTGTGAGTGTAAGCAGTGTGGCTGTAGTGTATGCATGGTTCGTGAGTGTGCATGTGCTGTGATGTATGTGCAGTGGGCTGTGAGTGTATGCAGTGTGCTGTGAGTGTGCATGTGCTGTGAGTATTCGTGTGCTGGGTGAATGTATGCAGTGTGTTGTGCATAAAAAAACCTTTTTTTTTTAAATTCGGGTTCACGCCTCAAACCCGTTATAATGCGATCCGCATTATAGCGGATAGCGCTATAACGGGGTTGAGCTACTTGGATCAGAGATGCATATCTTTCGTTGCATTATTTTAACATTCTAGACATAACTATTAAAATGTATATTAAATTCATCATCTACCAGTTCAGTAGGGAGAGATCTACAAACTGGGTTCCTCTGTTCTTGTATAGTATCATGATTACAATGTACAGTACCTAAAAAAAAATTGTACAAACATAAACAAACCACTTGCGATGATTGCGTTTGGTATTGAAAGGGTTCACATGAGAGGCAGGAGAGGCAATATTGAGATGCACCTGCTAAATAGGTATAGTAGGTGGATCTTTAAGTATCTTTAGTGTTCAGTGTACAGTATATTGTCTCTATAAGATTGAATATTTACTGTTTATTTGCTTACACCATTTTTCCATTTTTGTATTTCCAGATTACAAATCTTTTTGAATATGCATCTCTGATCCAAGAAAGAGTGAATCATTTAAATACTTGTGCCTAATATGACACATACGCGTGTATGCTTGTAGCCCCTGATGAAGCTTACTTTGCCAATGAAATATACCTGGCTATTTCCCTTGGGCACTTTCAACCTGCTCATATCAAGACCACAATATAATATGTAATCATGTGGCCTTGATATTTGGAGGCCACTAAGACTGATATGGATTGGGAATGTAGCTGAGTATTCGGACATTGTATTCAGGATTGGTGACTTTATCATGTTTTCATTTTCACACCTCCCCCTGCTTTTCCTGCTTTTCATTCTGATTTACTACTTTGATATTACATATATGCATTGGATAATAGTGTATGCTTCATTGTTTTTATATGTGTTCCATTCTCCATTGGCTATATCCGTTACTTGGTTAGGATTTTGGTATCAGATCCTTTGGATTTCTGTACTATCTTATTTAGTAGTCCACCTTTCTTCTGCACTTTTATAAGTTTTGACTATTTACTCTCTAAATATCAGGTTATGCCTTTGTGTCTGTATAGTTTTTTAATTGATTTTATTTGTATGTTGGTTATATAGATTTGTATTTATTGTGTATTTTCTGTGGGTATTGATGTCTTTTTGCTTACATGCGTAAATGTAAGAAATACATTTGTATTTTTTTCAGCAAACCTTGAGTGCATCCCTTTTGTTATGTACCCGTTCTATTCCCTTTCTTGGGAATTTTTCCTTTTTTGATTCTATCCCAGGAGATTAGACATAAGCAATAGAAACATGATGCGAAGAGCAACTAATTAGATTTTTTAAACAGTAGTTACATACCTTATGTGCCTTGCAGCTGTTTGTTGTTGGCTCAGTTTATTTTTGGTTATGGATCACTTTATGATACTAACATCAAAGGATAAATCAAAATACAAAAAACTATTACTTCAATACTATACTATTGTATTTTCACAAATAATAATTTGCTTTTTATATCCTTTGTTACTTAAAAGCCACTACAAAGAAGAATTATAACTTCAACTTACCTCCTTCAATTTACTATATATTTAATAATTTTCTTAGTTTTAACAAATGATTCTAAATGTTCTTGTCTTTCACATACTGTGGCAGCAGAGATGCAAGGACAGAGAAATGTACAGAAAATAGGCCTCCATGTATCATTGGAAGGTTTGATTAAACTGTATTAGTTGCTGAATATTGTGCGTGTCCCACCGAAACTCCAATTGAGTGAATGAGAGTTTTCTTGTTAATCATGCCTCGATTGGCACCATCACAGTTTTAATGATTAATGCCCGCCCATCGAATCCAGTAAAAAATTGCAAATTTGCTGCTCTGTGCTTTTCTCTTCCATTATTAGAGCTGGAATTCCTTTATAGATTAGACAAAGTAACATCTGTAGTTGGAAAACACATATCTCTCCTTTCAAACAGCCATGTACAACAGAGTAAACAATTAGACAACTATGAAGTGTGCTAAGTCTCAATACAAGCTAGCTTTGCAAAATGTATTTATAGTGTATATGCTCTATCAATTTTTCTAATTAAATTCATTTAATAACTATCATGAAGCATGTCACTACAAACCCAAGACAACTCTTTTAGTACATTAGGTTTAGTTTGATATTTCAGTTTGGGCAATGAACCTTTCAGTTGTTGTCCAATTGGCAAATCTGTCTGCAATACTTTAAGAAGCCGTAAGATCTTGCCAACATGTGCATAGATGAATGCAGGCACAAAAGAACTGCATCAGATATTTTGTGTTTTAATTTACTTCTTCTGGTACATTTCACGTTTCAAAAGTATTGAAACAGTCAATACAACTATTTGTTAGCTTGCATGACAGTGTTTTTCTTTTATCTTTTCATATAACAGTGAGGCTTGTGGCGTATTTTACATTATTGCTGCAATGAGGCAATTTTTCCTTGCTACAAAAAAACCCATAATTCCCTTTAGCTGACAGTTCATAAAAACTATTTGTTGCTCAGCTCCATACAAGTAATACATATATATAACCTCCCCTTAAAGGGTTACTAACATGGCTGTTGTTGCTGCGCACCACCCTAGTTTCTATGGGATCCACGTCAGTCTGCGGTATTTAAGTGGATGGATTATTCTAGAAATTTATTTCCAGAAAGACAAGAGGATAGCGGCCTCTGGGAGGGTACTGTAGATCAGTAACTTTTCTAAAGTAATAGCATAGACCAGGCCCTCCTGTTTATTAGTTTTGATAGGGGCAGTACTCGTTAAGTTACGAAACCCCCAAAGAAGGAACGCAATCCTGAATCAGAAATGAAGAGGAAAACAGCATGCCATTGAGGGCCTGAGAAAGAGGCTCCTGGATGCTGGCAAATCAGCTCTAACCGCAGAGTGCGCTAATATTCCTCATCAGTTTGTATGGAAGTGGCAGTTCCCAAACAGGCAAAAATGTTTGGGGGTCAAGTAAGGAAATATCCGCCAGGATTCCCGTAGGTGCCCAGAGTAATCAGATTATATTGATCTATTTTTCCGAGAAATAAGGAGGGTCTGGTTCCACATTTACTCAGAGCAACTAAGTCAAATTTCCTTTAGTTTGAGTGTTAAGAGTGGTCACTGATGGACGTAGGTATTCATGTATGTCTATTTATAAATACAGTGCATCGTTATTAAATGTGTATGGAGATGTCCTTGTCCATTATGACATGAATAAATGAAACTATGAAATTTCTTGGCCCCATATTTCTACAACCTTGCTACCAACTCATCATCCTCACGCCTCTGACTCACCTCTGAGTCAAGGTACCCAATGTGGTCCTCTCTCTCTCTCTCGATCTAATTTGTAGCATGTGCAGCAAGTCATTTTCAATGGCTACTACAGCACAGAGCTTTTTTTTATTTTTCCCAAATATTCACCCTCAAGTATCAGGGCGGCCGCCTTTACTCTAACGGCCGCCCCTGCGGGAATTTTTAACAACGCGCGGCGGTGCCGGCTCTTTTAGGCTGTTTCCCGCGCCTCTGGCGGCGCTTTCATTAAGCACCATTAGCGCTTATCTGCTGAAGCGGCCACCTCGCGTTAAACTCCGTATTCATCTCGGAAAAGCCCCTCTTTATCCCGGCAAGCTTTAGAATAAAGCTGGCCGCGACAGTGATAAGCATGTTCACAGGCTTTAAATCCGAACGTTCTGTATTTGGCAGTTACAGTACGCTGATGAGTATTCTAACACTTGCCTTAATCTTGCCATGGAAAATCTGGGGCTATCACCAACAAGACCCAGGTACATGCTGGGTACATGCTGCAATATTTCAGTGGACATTTCTGCAGAGACTAATGGCCCTCGGATTAACCAGCAGGGGTCCCTGGCAGTCCAATTCATTTTGAATGGGACTGCAGGTACCCCCGCTGTTAATCCGATGGGCCATTAGTCTGTCTGCAGAAATGTTGCAGCATGTACCCAACATGTTTTCAGCATAGCCGGTATGTACCTGGGTCTTGTTGGTGATTGCCCCCAGATTGGTTTTGAATACCGTCGGCACTACAGTAAATGCAAACTTTTAGTCAGTAGTTAAAAAAGAATGTTTGATTCAAACCCTGATGAAACTTAAGACTATTTCCCGAATCCAAACAAAATACAGTCAAACCACAAAAGTTTTTATTTTTTTTGGTGATTAAATTTTTTTTAATTCATGAACCAAAAAGGTTTTTTAAAGAGCACACAAAAAAACGTTTTTAACCAAATGTCTCTATTTTGTTTAGATTTTTCCTCATATATTTTTTTATAATCTAAAATCAATCAAACAGAGACAAGAGCAACATTTATTTTTGGATAAAAACTACAGTACATCACAATTTTTTTTAAGAACCAAAATGGAAGTAAGCGCTTTTGTCATTTTCGTAAATTTGGCCTTTTGCCCACTTTTGCCCACTTTTGCCCACTTTTTGCCAATTCAGCTGCCTTTAGAATTTGAATCTGAATCACGACACAAAACACCTTAGATGGCACTGAGGCCCCGTTTGGGGTGCCATGGTTAAATTATCTCACGTCACGGCCCACGTGAATAGGGGATTTAAACTAAGCAGAGGGATCCAGCACCTTATTATGTAGGAAAGACACACGGATGTTTTTAAAGAGCAAATTTGTCTTCACAAGATCGTCCATCAGAAGGCTTTACTGGATACAGTGACATGGACGACTTGAAATTAACAAACCAGTAGTAAGATATTTAAAAAAAAATCAAGCATAGTCTCGCAACAATGTGGTGGTATGCCAATCCTGCAGGCACACGCTCCCCCTCCGGGGGGTGATAGGGGCAAGCTGTTACTCTACAACTGAAACAAGGATCATTTTTGAACTTAACAACCATGGCCTCAAAAGGATTAATGAGGACTTTAAACTTGGCTGTTTTCTCTGAGTCCTTTCCCTATGGTCTCTCCTATTATCTTTCTCTTTGGCTGACAGCTGCATTGGACCATTGGTCTATGTATAGCCCGGTATCCCTCAGGGTTGTCACATGCTGCGCTTAGTCAATAGGGCGGCTGCATTTGCAATTAAGGCTTTTTCGTGCAAGGGAGCATGCGGCTGGCAGTTTTTGAATAGGGACAGTTAAGAGGGCCTGCAGTTACATGTTGCTAGGCACCAGTGAAGCTGTGAAGATATGACAGTTAAGACAGAGTTTTGAAGAGGGTCAGTAAGAGCAGGGAGCTGGTCAGTGAGTGGTGCGGGAGCAGTAGACCCCTTGCACTAGGCCAGATAACCCCCAAGGCCCCAGATAACGGTTACCCTTGCCCCCATTTTGTTGGTTGCTTCAGAGACAGGCCTTAGATAAGGAGATCTGCCCCTTTAGCTATTTGGTTAAGTAAAGATACACTCTGTGGCGCGCAGCCTATTTCTGGGTCTGGGCTCAGACCCCTCTATATATAAGACTATCTTACCAGAGACTAATTATATATATACATCTTAACGGAGGCCACGCCAAGCAAAGTTGACTGCTGCCTGCCGGCCTGCAGACGGATCCCCACCAAGGTACAACGGTGCGGAGCCACAGTGATATTATCCACGCCGGAATTCACACCACACGTAGGAGGACTCGCGTTGGATCAGGCGGATCCAAACCAGTTGTATACGGCACCCGTGGCTGGAGCTCCGGGCAGGTACCTTTAGTAGTGCACTACACTTCAAGGGATAGCGCTATCTCCAACAATATGGTGGGTGGTGTGGACATAAAGGGACATCAGGGATTGGTGCCCCGCACCCAAGTACTTTGGAGGAGGGAATATTGATGGTGATGTGTGTATACCCGGTGCACTTCTATGTTTATGGCTATATGCATAGTCGTGTGGTACATTGTACCGAAGTTATTAGTATTACAATAGTACACAGTTATTACCATACACTGTTGCGTGTCTTATTATTGTGGTGTCCTGTAAGAGGACCATCCCACTCAGGTGGGAGCCCTTACAGGTGGAGGCGCTGTGTTCAACGAATGATCAAGTACCCCAGGCTCCCAGTGGCGGAGGTTTCAGCCTTCTGTGAGCCTATCAGGTAACGCACCACACCTGGTAACACAAGTGTATTTCCCCACATGGTCCCCATCTGCGTCATGGGCGGGGGCAAAAGGTGTTACATGTGCATTCAATGTTTTTCTCTCCCCCCCCACCCCCAGGGGTGTACACCCCCCTGCTAGACAGTATGTTTGTCCCTTATGTGTACAAACCTTTTGCTGTCAGACTCATGGTTGTCAGATATTTTCAGCCTGCAAAACTGTGTTCCTTTGTTTTTATTATTCCCCACCGTCATTCACGTTTATACCCCCTTGTGTTATTATAGGTCCACACTGTAACTTCTGATGGTCTCCCTCTGTTGGCGGCGGCTCACGTTCCAACTGGCTGAGACACTGCCCCGCACATGCGCATCTTCCCCTTACTAGTATCTATGATGATGCTCTTAGCCCACGTTAACCGAGCAAAGAGGATGCCTTATACTCCATACACAGGATTGACTTACCCCTACCTCACGCACATGCACAGGGTTTGTTTCTGGAACGGACTGGTCACTGCGTGTCTAAGATGGCCGCCGCTCATCATGTGATGATGCCTCGTGTGATCATGTGGTTTTCTTAATAGTCAATTCGTTTCCTCCTCTCTTGATTGACTACAATGGGTTTTTATTTTTGGGTATAATTTCTTTCTCTGACATTGTTCGCCAGCACTCCCTGAGGAAGGTCCTTTCTGGACCGTAACGTTGGATTAAGTGTGGCTATGTATTGTCTAAATACAAGGTTTTCCTTTGCATTAATATATGGAGTGCTGTTTCCTTATTTTCTCACTGGGGTTAACAGTTTTTTTCTGCTTATGCTTATGGGAACATGCACCAACTATACTTTTTGTAGTGCCAAACCAAGCTGGCAGCATCTTTTACTCCTAGAATTAAGGCAGGAAACTTAGTATTCCCTATATGGGGTTTATGTACTAGTTTTTTCACTCATGACTTCTCCTTTTCCATTTTGGCTTTATTTTTGTTAAATAAATCATAACACGGTGTAATAATTTCCCGTGTGTGTGTGTGTGTGTGGGTGTGTGTGTGTGTGTGTGTGTGTGTGTGTGTGTGTGTGTGTGTGTGTGTGTGTGTGTGTGTGTGTGTGTGTGTGTGTGTCTGTGTGTGTGTGTGTCTGTGTGTGTGTGTGTGTGTGTGTGTGTGTGTGTGTGTGTCTGTGTCTGTGTGTGTGTGTGTCTGTGTGTGTGTGTGTGTGTGTGTGTGTGTGTGTGTGTGTGTGTGTGTGTGTGTGTGTGTGTGTGTGTGTGTGTCTGTGTGTGTGTGTGTGTGTGTGTGTGTGTGTGTGTGTGTGTGTGTGTGTGTGTGTGTGTGTGTCTGAGTGTGTCTGAGTGTGTCTGAGTGTGTGTGTCTGAGTTTGGGTGTGTGAGTTTGGGTGTGTGAGTTTGGGTTTGTGTGGATGTGTGTGTCTGTGAGTGTGGGTGTGTGTGTTTGTGTGTATGAGTGGGTGTGTGTCTGTGAGTGTCTGAGTGACTGTGTGTGTTTGTCTGTGAGTGTTTGTGTGTGGGTGTCTGTGTGTGTGAGTGTCTGTGTGTGAGAATGTGTGTGTCTGTCTGTGAGTGTCTGTCTGTGAGTGTCTGTCTGTGAGTGTCGTCTGTGAGTGTCGTGTGTGTGTGTGTTTTTGAGTCTGTGAGTGTTTGTGTCTGAGTGTTTGTGTCTGTCTGTGAGTGTGTCTGTGAGTGTGTGTGAGAGAGTCCGTGAGTGTGTGTGTCACCCTCTCACCCTCTCCCTGTGTCACCCTCTCCCTGTGTCACCCTCTCCCTGTGTCGCCCTCTCCCTGTCACCCTTTCCCTGTCGCACTCTCTCTGTCTTTGTCTCTCTATCTCTCTGTGTCTCTCTATCTCTCTGTCTCTCATTGTCTCTCTGTGTCTCTCTATCTCTCTGTGTCTCTCTATATCTCTGTGTCTCTCATTGTCTCTATCTCTCATTGTCTCTATCTCTCTGTGTCTCTCATTGTCTCTATCTCTCTGTGTCTCTCATTGTCTCTCTATCTCTCTGTCTCTCATTGTCTCTCTATCTCTCTTCCTCCGTGTCTCTCTCTTTCTCTGTGTGTCTCTCTCTTTCTGTGTGTCTCTCTCTTTCTCTGTGTTGTCTCTCTGTGTGTCTCTCTGTGTGTCTCTCTCTTTCTCTGTGTGTCTCTCTGTGTGTCTCTCTCTCTCTCTGTGTGTCTCTCTCTTTCTCTGTGTGTCTCTCTCTTTGTCTGTGTATCTCTCTCTTTCTCTGTGTGTCTCTCTTTCTCTGTCTCTCTCTCTCTCTCTCTCTCTCTCTCTCTCTAACTGCCACCACATCACCGCACCTGCACACACACACAGCACAGCACACACACAAGCACACTGCACCACACACACACATGCACACACACACGACACACACACACACACACACACACACACAACACACACACACACACACACACACACACACAACACAACACACACAAACACACACACACACACACACACACACAAAGTCAAACACACACCACACACACACACACACACACACATAACACACATTCAACACACACACACACAGAGACACCCTGTCTCTTTAAGGGAGCTTGCTCTTGCAAGACGGAAGAAGAAGCAGGAAGCAGAGACAGGGAGAAGAGCTGCCAGGGTAAGTGCTGTGTGTGCTGTTGCGCGGCCCTGCGGGTCTGGGAACTCTGGGAGAGTTCTCAGCTTTCTCCCTCCGGCAGACATGGTACCACCACAAAAAAAAATTTTAACAAAAAAATGAAAAAAATCGGACGCCATTTTTTTCCCGTGACCCGTTTATACACGGTGGTCGCGGGTAGCCCCCGAGGACCACGCTATAACGGGGGTAAGTGTACTATGATAAGACATCTGGATCATACGTAAATACGTGTGATTAGCTAAGTATACCATTCACACTGTTGTACAAGTAGTATTGGTACAAAAAAACCCTGTGGGGGGAAATAGGAGGCTATGCCAATATTCAAAAACCCTATGTCATTCATGGGTACTATGGACAAAATAGATGACTGTCCAATAATACCATATTTGCCAATAGCCGAGCAGTATACAAGTTGGTGACACTTTATATACTGCCCTGATTGCCAGATACCTTACCACCTAAGGGTGGTTAACAATAGTTTGTGGGAGCTCCCAGTATGATCCTTGGATCGAGTTCCCAATGAACTCCAAGAGAGTTCTGAACATAAATGTCTTTAAATGGGTCAAAGACATAAACCTCTTTGCCAAGGAAATTGAAATTACAAAAATTCTTCAAATCGAGAGACAGAAGGATGGCAATGCACAAAGTATCCCAATACTTGACTCTACTGACACTGAATGCCTCCACAACATAATGGCCTTACTGGACGAATCTGAAAGAATACCAGACGAGGATCCCTTCACCAGTTTGAGACCTAAATCTAGGTTCATACCATTTGAGGACCAATTCGCTAAACATTATGTTTTGTACTGTAAAAATCTGGTAACTAGTGACCTGGAACTACTACCCAAAACTAAATCCATCAATAATTTAAGCCTGCGGAGAAAAGAGCACTCAAGAATCTGGCACAGAACAATACCATTGTGATTAAACCATAAGATAAGGGTGGCAATTTAGTCATCTTGAGAGTTGAGACTACATTAAAGGGAACCTAAGAATACTATCTGACAAAGCCTGTTATGAGACACTGGATACAAACCCAACTCTAAAATTCAACACAGAAACTGATCACCATTTTGAACAAGGGATTAATGGAAACAAATGATCCACAGCAGGAATAAAAGTGTATTTTGGTCCAAAACCCAAAAATCGCTACCTCTATAGCCTGCCCCAAAATCCATTAAAAAAAGTCAGTACCTCCCGGGCACCCAATTGTATCGGGTATAGGTAATCTCACCGAACATGCCAGCTCCTCATAGATCAGTTCATTGAGACCATCTGTGGTAGCCTGTCTATTAAAGACATGAAAGATGTCCTAAACAAGTAGAGGGGCATAAGATTACAGAAGACACAATCTTGTGTCTGGAGTTGAGGGCTGTACTCAAGCAAAACATGGACCTGGCCGGGATGCCATAACATACTTTCTCAAAACAGACGAGGGCAATGACATCAAGCACACATCACTTTGTAATAACGCTACTGCAGTTTGTATTGATAAAAACTAGTTTGGTTTAACAAACAAAATTAACCACCAAATACAGGGAAAATACGATGGGCACCCCTTCCTATGCAAAACTCTATTTGGGATGGTGGGAGGCTGAAGAAGTTTTAAAATAAGAACTTGAAAATACACAACATGCATTGAGAGTGGGTATGCTTAATCGATGAGGTGCTCATCCTGTGGCGTGGCCTCTATAGAGACTTTACACAGTTTATCACAATACTGGAATACCAAACACTCAAACTATACCTCACTCTCGAGTCCCCACCATGACATCTATTTGCTTTCTAGACCTTAAAATAACGAGGGTGAGCATGGGAGTACTCCATACCACCCACTTTCTGGAAATCTACAGCCACAAATGGCATACTGCAGGCCAGTAGCATCATCCAAGGGCGCAGGTGGACAATTACTGCGTTTAAAGAGAAATTCGCAAATGACAGAATTTGAGAAGCAGGCTACTGTAATGAAAAAGCGATTCCTTGAGAGAGGATACGCAACAAAGTTATTAAAAAACGCATACAAAGAGCGAAACATCAACCACGTGGGAACTCCTGAGAGAACAACCAAGGACTCCAGCCAGAAGTGGTGAGATTTGTTGGAACATACAACAAAACAATGGAAGCAAGCCCAAAACATCCTACAAAAATACGGCACATTCTGCTTGCAGATAGCGATATAAGAAGTAATCCTCACCATCCATCAATGGTGAGCAGGAGGGCATGGAACCTACGAGACACCATGGTTCACAGTCATCTTTGTGGTCACTTCAATGCCTAATTGGCTACCCCCCAAACGCTTGGATTCATTCCAATGCTAGAAATGCAAAGTCTGCAGTATTTAAAGGCGACAAAGGAATTCACCAACCAGACACTTTCATTAAATTCCAGATTCGTAAATCATAAACTGCAATACCACAGGAGTAATCTACCGGGGTACTTGCGGCTAGCGGTAAGAAGTACATGGGAAAGACGCGACGCCAATTCAAATAACGAACCTTGGAACACATTGGATCAGTACGCAACAGTCTTGATACTCCAGTTGCTAAACAAATTAAACAACTGCATGATGGCAATCTAAATTCCATCTGCTTCACGGGCATTCGATCTGTACTCCCCAGGGATAAGAAGGGTGATTGGAACTCAGAGCTCCTTAAACAGGAGCAAGAGGTGGTTTATAACCTTAAAGACATTTTCACCCAATGGGTTAAATGAGGGATTTATATATACTCCCTTTATTTGACATCCATCCATAGTAGTATACATTAACCACCATACCTGTAACTGTTTCACGCCCATAATATATATTTTCTTTAACTGTGCATGCAATGTTCTTGTATATAATGTATACCCTGTTCATTTATGTAACTGTATTTGGAACCATGATTATTTGTCTTAACTCGTGCCCAGGACATACTTGAAAACGAGAGGTAAATCTCAATGTATTACTTCCTGGTAAAAATATTTTTAAATAAAATATCTTCTTTAAAACTGCATTCCCACATGTGATATTCTGGATCCCAGACACTTTTTAATACATGCACTTGTGAACCCAACATATTATACCTGGACCATTGGTCAATATAGGAATCCTGACTTACCACACTTCCTTTACTACATATCAAAGACAAGTGGGCATCTGGTACCCACTATGGGATAGTAAGCAAACCACTATTTTCCTGAGCTAAAATCAACTTATGGGTTAAACACACAGACTGTTACTGTATGCACATCTAGGTTTAAACCCACTCGACGAGTAAGATGCCCTGGATAATGATCCTGATAATGAGCATTTTACTTTTCTCAACATGTGCAGGCTAAATCTGCAAATGGTAATAGTTTAAAAAACATCTGCATTCTATGTACCCTGCCCTGAATTAGATGAACCCTATCTTCACAATTTACTTCATCTAGCCAAATTTGCTGTCAGGAGTTGCATAGAAGGGGTTAACTTTTGCAACAAGAGACTGATATGGCTATAAAAAACCATGATTACTCCAAAAGGGACACTCCCTTCCTTATTGCCATGAAGAAGAATTCATACGTGAAACGCGCACCGTGGCCAGGAAGTCACATGCACACGCAGGACCTTCTACTGTGACTGCAGAGATTTTTCTTACTCACGACTTTGTTTTGCTGATGCTGCTACAATATGATTTGTGCATAGCACTTTGGGAACAAAGCTCGGACCAGGTGCTAAGCGCTGAACAAACATACATTTCTCTCATACATACTCTACCTTCACGAGTTGTTACGCTCACATCACATTGTAAACGGATTTGTGGTTGTACGGATCGCACTATAACAGGGTTGAGCTGTACTAATAAAACTTCCAAGTGTCAGTTCATGTGAGGAACAAGTCTTGCTGAGTAAGTATCTACGCACTGCGTGAAGAATGCAGACTGCGGTAGAAATATTTCTTATGCTCCGTAAGTATAATAGTCAGGGAAAAAGGCAGTGGAAGGTGAAGGCTATGGCTTTCTCCCCTCCCGTTCCTATGAGTATCATCAGCATTTAGATATACTGCAAGCCAACATATTGTATGAGTTCACCAAGAAAAGAGATATAAGTGAGAAGAGCAAACAGCCAAGGACATAGCATTGTGGACCCCAACAGAAAGAGGGAGTGATGAAGATGAGAGAGAAACCAGAGAAGGACACAAACAAGCAGCCATTGGAGAAGATATGTCATGAACCAGTTGAAGGCTGTGTCGTGGGGCCAGTAGAGTGGAGAATGTTCAGAAGAGGGGGGTTATTGACAGATCGTTAAAAGTCAGCAGAGAGAGAGCCAGGGAAATTGTAGGGAGAAGTGACCCTTAGATTTAGCTGTGAGTTGGCCATTGGCCACTTTGTTAGTGATTGTCTCAGTAGCGTTGTATATGTATATTTTGGGATTCAAAGGTCAACTTCACTAAAGAAGGCATTTAAGGGGTTAATTTGCATGCTCTGTGAAAATGCAGACGAGCGGATTCACATAGTGCAAAATGAAATATCTTTGCTAGGTGCTCATGGGAGTACAACAGAGTTAGATAGTCGGGGTCCGGAACACAGACAGCAGATATACGACCAACAATAATGAATATTTTCTTTGTGCTTTATTTCTTCATATAACAAGCCTTTGAAATGAAAAGGTTATTTGTTGTTAGAAAAGCCTTGCTTGAGGAAAAATTATTCAGAGCAGAAAGAAACAGCTAACCAAAAAGACGGCTCTCTGCCTGTAAACTGTAACATCTATTCTTGCTAACTGAAGCTTGATATTGAATAACGAGTCAACAATAAATATATTAGAAATACAAGAACCTGTGTTGAAGACTATTTTCAAATTAGAAGGATCTTATGGTATTTTTAACAAAGAATACATCATATATTTTAATATAGTTATGTATGAATTAATTGTAATAATGTGATGTCATCTTAATGGGTTAAATGTGATCGACAAGGGCACACAGATTTGAATCAAAAAAAATTATTTATTGTAAATTTTTTAAAATAATTTTTTTTTTATTCAAATCTGTGTCCTGTCCATCATCTATTGGATGGCATTGGACGAAACAAGGGTCTTCCCTGGGAATAAGGAGCACCCGGGAAATAAAAGTTATCAATTTATCTTATTTTGGTGGCAACAAAAAACCTATAATTTTTTTTTTTTTTTATTTATGGGTTTACCATATACAGTTCCTTACACTTCGTCGATATTTCATGCATTTTTATGCCTGAAATGTCAGTTTGTAATAAAACTATTCAATTTTGTTAAAACAATAATTGTTCCATACAGTATTACAGTAGTAAATATAAGAAAAAGCTTATGTTGAAGGTTTTTGAGTTCTAGTTTTATCCATTGTGTCTGTATTTTTCTTCTACATAACACTATATGAATGTTAGAAATGGTTGATGTAAATTGGTGCAGACTGACAATGTCAAAGATAACGTAGTAGTGTAGATGTACAGACGCAAAGTGCATGTGAATTCTTCAATTCTGAAAACATTTAGTTTGGTTCTGGCATAAACAATCAACAGTTAAAGAAGAATGAAAGCAAGATTACTATTGAGCCGTTCTTAATCAACAATACTATTGTCACAAGAGAATGTGTTTAAATCTCAGCATCTTTCAAAGGCTTGTGGTCAATTGTCAGCATGTTGTTGTGAAAGTTGATGAAACAAATCAGCAATGAGTTCTGTATGTCCACTGTCGCTCTTTTCAACTTGAATGATGAGACACGGGCTAGGACTTCAAAATCATATCTTCTATGCACTTTAATGTTCAGTGTTATCACCATCCTGTAGAATGCTTGGAATCTAACAGAATATATGACAAAGACATTCTCCAGCGTTGTAACTAGGCACACTCTTTTCAATATTCACACGTAAGTAAGAAAGTCTTTACAAAGGCTGTACTAGGCTATTTTTAATATGAAACTTTTCATTGCAACCAGCATAGGGTGGGTACGACATCACATCGAAGCCCAATGGGACAAGCACACATTTACCACTGGTTATTAAATACTGGGATCTAGAAATAGATTACACTGAATCCTTTAACCCAGAAGTTGAACTTTACAAGCATGTTACACATTAAGTGAACCAGTAAGCAGAATTTGGTTGAATGTAGCTTTGCCAGTTCAAATAGTAACACATCTTTGATAGTGGAGCGATGAGGCTCAGATGATTTGAGTCAGAAAATAAGCAACGGCGAAAATAAATCTCTGGTCATTTGTGTAGGTCTCCTCTTTGGGAGCCTCTGAAACTGATGACAAATTCATACTCCTGAACTCAAAATAAATCAAAATAATTATGTCTTCTAAGAGTAGTACCAATTGGAATTTAGGCCTCTATTAAATAGTCTTTAAACTCTGCTACAAGAAGGGCTTGACATGTATTGCTATGCAATGCAATACAGATCTTTCCGTCAGTAAAGTTATTAACAAATAAATATATTAGACTAAAAATCAGTGTATGTTTTTACAGTAAATATTCTGCTTTCTTGAGGCAGCAGGAACGATTGTTCCAAACCACCATTTTATTTTACTATGTAGAAACATACAGTACAGTACATTTCAATCCTCACTTGAAGTAGATTGGCACATTACAGTGTAGGAAATATGGTTCAGAATTCTTTTAACAATAGTCGGCTAAAGATAGTATTTATGCCTGCCATAAATTGATGGTTACAGATTCATTATATTGTATGAGATAGCAAGACTGCAACTACAGTAGTTAACTTGGATTATTTTTCTATGTGTACAGTATGTTATTTAATGTTCTTTTTGCAGATTTGACATTTTGATAATAAGTTAAGAAATTAGAATAGCTACAATATCTGTCTGCAGATAGTCACATAGTTTTTTCAGACTGGGTGGTTAAGATTATTCAAATAGACTTGGCAGTGGCCCAAATTCACTAAGCCACCTTTTAGCCCATTTATGTGCATGGGTGTAAGGGTGATTTTGTCCTGTATGTTGTCTTTAAAGTTAGAAGTTGTACTAAAAATATGGACCTTTGCCTTTTTTTCATGCATTCAGTGTATGGAATTCAGAGAAAATTCAGGGAAAATACAACCTGGATCACCATAATGAAAAATCTCAGTGGCCCAGATATATCAAGCACTGCTACGGAAAAGTGGAGATGTATCTCAAATATGAGACATTTTGGGCCTATGCACCAAAGTGCTGATAAGTCACTTTTCTCCGGAAAAAAAAAAATCGCTAAACGAGCAACGATAAGCCACTTATCGGCAGGTTTTCAAACTCGTGCAATTCTAGTAGGCCCTGATTAGCTTATCAAAGGCTATCGTGGCTCCAGAATAAAGATTTCCTTCAAAATCGTCCCGCCAGGAAAAAGTTGCAGGAAGGTGGTGAGAAAGCTGCCGATAAGTGGTGTATTTTTCCTGTATGAATTGATGCCGTGAGTCTCGGAGTTGATTCCCATTAATATAAGCACTGAGATCCCCAGCATGAATCCCAGCAATAAAAATGCATTTATAGGCAACTTCATACCTTATCAGCTAACGCTAAGGCAAAGAAGGGGTTAACCCTCCTGCTACACACCAAGGGTCAAATACCCCCGCTACCCACAATAAACACAAATATCCACTTCCTCTACCCCCATGATGATACCAGAGGCTGCGGGTGTATGTGGGCCCCTCGGAGGTCCAGCGGGTGTCCGGGGGTCCTCAGGTGGTCTGAGCGCGTGTGTGGGCCCTTTGTTGGTCCCCGTGGGTGTCCAGGGGTCCTCAGGTGGTCCCACAGTGTCTGGGGACCTCGGTGGTTTCCGTGGGTCCCCGCTGGCTGTGGTATCAATCCTGTGGCTAAATGTTTTTTTCTAACACATACAGTACATAATGGTCAAATAACTATTATTCCATATATGGATAATAGCTAATTTGCCCATTATTAAATAAAACATTAGCAAGCCAGCATAAATAAAGTAAATAAACCCTTTCTACTTACCCCTTGCATCATGAAGGGTGTCCTCATCAGCATACTGCAGGGCCATGTCCTCCGTTGCCAGAAATAATACATAAATAATACAATCTAATGCCCTTAACCCCTAATTACACTATAGTAATTAAGGGGTTAACCCACCTCCACCGCTACCCACCAGGGAGGCCTGAAAACCACCCGGACCACTATACACCACCCTCTACCCATTGATTGGCATAGTGGTACATCATACCCATATAATATGGGCATGATAAGCCACTATAGCAGTCAATTGGCACCCTAATAAAAGCCTGAAGGCCAAAAATACACAATAATAAAGTCTGGCGAAGTGCTATACTTAGAGTGAAACGCGTGATAGAGTAGATTTTTATTCTGTCTGTGCCATGTTGTAATTTTTCATTAAAGACCTTTTAAATAGTACCATGGTAGCCCCGACGTCTACTTTTTGCACGGCCTGTGCTCTGTTATTCTCCTTTATCGGATCACCTGCTTCTCATACACGTGAGGCATGCCAACGAGGAAGACAAGCGACTGAATGGAGTATGTACTCCCTATCCAATACTGATATACATGAGAATTAATTGTCATGGACACTACAGGGACCTTATGCTCTAGGGAGGCAGTCCAAATAGGAAGAGAACCAGAGAGGGCTGATAAATCACAGCCATCTGTACTATCAACCAGGACATTTACTCATAACTCCCCACTGTGAGCAACACCTTGTATTAGGTCTGACTCATTCATTGTCACTTGATTATTTCTTCTACAAGCAAGCCTATCAAATATATAATATTTATGCCACCGGTAACCAATTTTTTGGCAGCACGTTTCATGGAACTTTGTTCTGTTGTTACAATCAATTAATTAATTTTAAAACATAGCCAACAAAATAATTATGAATTTAAACCACTAGGCAACCACTAGTAGTAAACCAGTAGCCAACAAAAAAAAATTATTAAATTAAACGCTAAACAATCGGACATGAAATAAAAACAATTTAAGCAAAACAATAAGCACGAAAAATAAAATACAACAATCAATAGAAAAAAAAAGCTTTTACAAAAAAGGCAATTAACTGTCACTGTATAGATCTGTACCCAAACGGGCACAGATTAATTAATATTACGTCAATGGGCAATGAAAAACCATAAACATAAAAAATATACCAATAAAAAAACCTGAAATAAAACATTCACCTAAATGGCTATATCAATGGTATTAGATCCATCACTTTAAGGGATGATGTCACATCCTTTTGAAACTAATGGAATTTATCACATGGTAAACGCCATCAATGGGATTGTCTTCAATCCAGGATTTGGGGGCCAATGCTTCTAAAGGAAGATTATTATGAATGTATGTACAATTATCTTTACAGGTTTTTTATTTAATTTTTTGTTTGTTTTTCATTGTCAATTGACTTCAATGTATTAATCTGTGCCGTCTTGGTACAGATGAATAAAGTGGAGCCAATGCATTTCTTCTATGACTGTTACAGCTCAGCAGCCATTATTTAAAACATTTCACGGTGCCGATTATCGTGTGCTGCTGTGACTTTACGTAGTAATGAATCGGCCAATCGCCCAGGCACCCGGCACTTATCGTGATTGCTTTATTGAATTTCATGGATTTTGTTTTTTGGGTGCATGAAATGAATTAATTGCATTGTGTACAGTACTGTGCTACTGTGCAAGGTGTAATTTAAGGTGTTTTAAAAACCAGAACTCAAATGCCATTTTCTGCACTGCGTCTCTTAAGGCGCTAAGGTTGGAAGACATCCGAGTCATGACATCGGTTATCCCGATGTACAAACGCTATGAAGTGTTTGAATAACGACCGACTGAGCTGTATATTCTCTATTTCTGTTTATTGTTAAGATTACATTGTTTTGAATTGTGATGGCTTGTGTATTTTTGGGTGGACGATAGGTAGTGTTTTTATTAAATGATTTATTTTGTTGGCTACTGGATTTAATTGATGTGTTTGCCTAGTGGTTGTATTAATTAATTGTTGTTGTGTTACTGCTTTATGTATTAATGTATTATTGGCTTTTGTTATGATTTATGTAATTGATTGCATAGTGGTTTAATGATTTTATTGAATGCATATTGGTTTTATTTCTTTCATTGATTGGCTAGTGGTGTTTATATTTAGGTTAATTTATTGTTGGCTAGTGCTTTCACTTTTGATTTCCGGGTTAGGGTCTTGTTTTATGTTTGATGATTGTGTTTTTTGGACATTCATGCTTTGTGTAGGTGACCATTGAATGCTATTCAGTAGTGCTTATCATGCCCATATTATATGGGTAAGATGTAATGCTATGCCACTCAATGGGTACAGGGTGGGTATAGTGGGTTGGGTGGGTGCTTAGGCCTCCCGGGTAGGTGTAGCGGGGGAGGGTGGGGTTAACCCCTTAATTACATAGCGGTATTAAACGTTGAAAGGGGTTAGGGGCCATTAGATTATATTTGAGCATTCTTTCTGGCACCGGAGGACATGAGCCCATCAGATGCTGACGAAGACGCCCCATAATGGCAGGGTAGTAGTAGAACGGTTTATTTTGTTTATTTATGCTGGCTGTCTAATGTTTTGATTAATAATGGGCAAAGGATTTATTTGCCACATTACTGTACTGAGTGTTGGGGGGGGGGTTGTGATTTATTGAAATGTAGGCCATCTTTATCTACACGAATGGTACCGAGCCCCAGTGGGGACCACTCGAGGACACCCAGATACCGTGGGGGATAGCCAGGTACCCTCGCAAGCCGTGTTATAAAAAATACATTATGGTTTTATGTGGGGCACAGGGGCGGGGGTGGGTGGGTTGTTGTATGGTGTTTATTACATATTGTAATGGTTATTGGTGGCCTATTTTGGTATTGGTGGGTAGCGGGGGGTGGATGAATGGAGGAGCAGTAGCCCCAAGGATGGGTGTTTAGCGCTACCAGGGGTGGGTTAGCGGGAGGGGTTAACCCCTTTATCACCTAGCGGTATTAAGCGGCTAAGGTAATGAGGGGCAAATCTACCCGCAACCCTCCCCCCGAGGGGCCTAAAACACCCACCAGGGCCAAATACCACCTTCACCCACAACTTCTACCCACAAGAAGTATGGCACTGGTGGTTAACCCCTTCATTCACATAGCGATTAGCCTCGTAGGAATGAAGTGGGCTGTAAATGCATTTTTCCGTGGAATGGTTTCATGCCGGGGGCCTCCAGTGCAGGTTTAATAGGTAACCAGCGGGACCACCTAGGACTCCGGACCCCAGGGGACCACCGTGCACACCCACGTCCTCTGGTATCATCATGGGGGAGTAGGGGAGTGGATTAGTGTTATTGTGGGTAGTGGGGCGGGGGTGAAGGTGGGGTATTTGGCCCTTGGTGGGTTAGCGGGAGACGTTAACCCCGTCATTGCCTTAGCGGTTAGCCTCTAAGGTAATGAAGTTGCTGTAAATACATTTTTATGCATCAGATTTAGCCGGGGGGGGTCCCGGTGGTGATATTAATGGATATCCAGCTCCGGAGACTCTTGGCATCAATCCAATGAGGAAAATGCTTTTTTTTCTAAGTGCCATCTCGCCGCTTATCGGCAGCTTTCACCACCTTATGCAAGTTTTTGTGCGGGACATTTGGAGAGGAAATCCATTCTAGAGCAGCGAACAGCCTCGATAGCAGATTCGGTGCTACTAGAATTGAGCGAGTTTGAGAAATTGTCGATAAGGTTTATCGCACGCCGCGTTGACGGTTTTTTTTTCGGCAAAAAAAAATTGCCGATAACCTCTCTTATCGCGACTGTATCCGAGCTTACTGAATAGCAGTAGGCTTTTTTGGCGATAAGGTGGCGATAAGTGGGTTATCGCTGCTTACTGCATGAGGCTTTAATCCTTTATATGCCATGAGAGCATTTTACTCCTTCTTGAGGGTGTCATGCGATGAAGGAGAATCATTTGAATTAGTCTAGTATCCCAGATTTCCACCCTTGTTACACAACATTTTTGCAAACCATACTGCCACCGACACACTTTATTCGAGCAAATACCACCAGTAGTACCTGGCAGATACCTGGAAGTGCCGCTCCTCACCTCTGAAAGCCCGTTGCGTTTGCCTTCCCAGCGCCTGGGTTATGCCTGGCTGACGGCGGGCTGTGATCTGTTAAATGATAATGATTAGGATTTATAGGGCTGCAATGCTTCGCGTGCCTACCAGATGGCATATTATGAATTGTAATGCAGTATATATATATACTGTGCAGTATTGTAGCCACAGGGATAAAATGCTCAATCCCTGCCTGGAACAATAACCCAATGCACTCGGGCAGCAGAAAAACGATCACAAACTCCAATTACACCAGGGTATACCCGAATTCGGTGGTGGGACTAGCCGGAGGACTCGAATAAAGGGTTCGCAGTGTACATTGTAATGAACTGAAGAATGAATGAATGAGGCACTTAAATAATATCTCGTGTATATTCACACTGAATCAAGCTATGATACTATATTCAAACAAATCCCCTGGTTAACAAATATAAATAAATGAAATGGTCCTCGCGTTGTTAAAGTGCTATTGAGGAATCTCAAACGCTTTTATTATGCACTGCATTGCATCATAACACTTTTCAGGCTCCTACATTCTTGATTCATTTCACCTGCGAAAGTTTTCTTTTATTTTGTAGATAAAAACATAATAATTCATGGAAAAAAATAATAATGACAATCGACTGTTTGATGTAAGAGGCAGCGCCATTTGATTTTTAAATCAACGTATTATTTTGCACGTAAGTTATGAAGGTAATGAAACTTACATATGTTAGTTTAACGTTGTTTCTCAAGAGTTCATGAACCACAAAAACCATGTTTTCAACCTCCTGTCCAGATTTAAACTGTGCCTTGTCTATAGTGACAAGAAGAAAAATTGCGAAAGAGAATTTGCAGACCAAAGGATAAGCGGGACATTAATAGTAGTATTGATATAGCACCATACAGAAGTGCCATAATAGGATGTACATAACATTTACACCTGAACCTTAACGCAATCTTTAACACAGCAAAATGTAAGAAATTTAAGTGCTAAAATATTATTGACCATTGCCTTAAAAAAATTACATTGTTTGAATTTACAAATTATAATTTATTTACATAAAAAAACTCTTTGGATTTCTTGCAAAAATTGCAGAGCCAATCATATAAGTACATATCTTTTCTAATTATTTACAAAAGGTATAGTAAATTAAATGGGTACCTTTGTAGGGTGTGCTACAGGTTCTATATGGCAGAGGTAGAGAAGGGCACATGTCACCAGCAGAATGGCAAAGTTGAAAGTCCACAGAAAAGTGGAGTTAAGAGGAGAGGTATCAAGCATTGGAAAAATGGGGGGCTATTCATTATTACTGTGTAGAATGCCAATACAGGGAACGATTATCGCACAGAAACTCGCACCGCAAACCCATGGAGTTCTCTGCTATAGTGCCCTGATCAGACTGTCACAGTTTTAATAATAATTCAACTGAGGGATGGTATGAAAATAGGCGAGCAATGTCACGAGAGAACTAATAAGTTGAAGAGTGTGAACGAGGATTCAGTGATCGACAGGGTCAAAGGAGGCGAGAGATCTAGTTAAAATGATAATGAAATGTTTCCAAGGATTTCAACATTCGAAGGTATTAGTCAAGGACAGTTTTAGTGGAGTGGCCTAGGCATTATTCAGATGTAGATGTCAAACCACTCTTACCTGTACTGGTACAGTATCTCGTGTCCTGAGCAGTTGTTAAAGCCTTGCCTACAGATATAGCCATTACTATCCCCAATGCAGGCATGGATGAAAAGCCAAATGCCTCAGCTTGGAGACAGTTTAACAGCCCATTCCCATGTGTGAAATACAAGTGGCGCTTCATCTTTCCTCTACGAGAAATGCTCCAGTAATGTACAGCAATCTTGGGTAACAGATAAACATTTTCAAAAAACCCTACGTGGTCTAGTGGATGAAAAGGCAGAGTACCATTTTGTACTTTACATATGGGAACGGAATTGGGTAATGGATCCCTCCCCGGAACATTGCTCCCTTATTGTCAAGATATATGTTGACTCGTCACAAGCTACACTTTCATTGACATGTTTTTTCATTAATCTTATTTCATTGTCAGCAATATTGACTACCGTGTTTTTTTTTTTAAACTTTTTTCGGCACTTGACCCCAGGAAATTATGCCTGCGATAATTGGGGACAAGTATCTGTGTTGTAATGATATATATAATTTTTAATCACTGTATCTATTTACCATCATGGATGTGTATAGACATGATGATACTATATATTATGATATATATATCTATATATATATATATTTATTAATATATATATATTATGATATATATATATACATATATATAGTTTATTTTTGCTGGCAACATCCCCTGGTACTGCATGGTGGTATAGATCATCTAATTTTACCAGATGGACAGTGATACAGGTTTTCATGATTGTCTTCTAACATTAATGATTGTATAGATAGTTATAAATACCTCTTTTTCTAAGGTGATTTATACATTTGGGGTGCCAAGTTACTTTCTTTCTAGTAAGTAACTAGTAAAATATTCGATTTCTGCATACATGGTTTATGGAATTTTGTCGCTGTACAGTGGAGTGCTGGGAACACAAGTTACATTTTGCATGATTACATCGGTGTTCATTGTATTATTTCTGTGATTTATTATACTTAAATATTTTACCAGAAAAAACAAATATATTTAGGTACTACTATTTTTCAGGTATGTCCTGGGCCAAAAGTGTAACGCTGACAACATTATAATTTTTGGTTACAATACCAGTGTTTTAAAACGGGGGAAAAGCAAACAGTCTTGAAGAATGTAGACAGGCAGCTGATTTTGGGACTCAGGTAAATGGTTTCAGAGTGGGGTGGCAGTACAAGAAAGATAAAGTGACATGATTCATTTATAAACACATGGGACTGTAAGAGCTTTCTGGAGGTTTTCTAGAGTTGTCTAAGGGATAAGTGTGTGTCCAGTAGGGGTGAGAAAGCGACTCATAAGGACTAACGGAGTTCAAAAGAGAAGAACTAAAAGTACGACAAGAAAGATACATTATTTCTTGACTCAAGGGATTAGCCAACCAAGTTCAGTACATTGAAGACAAACAACAATTAGCTTGTATAAAATGGTGTTGAAGTTTGCCTAGGTGAATTGGGGCTGATGCCCATACCACTAATCCCTCAAGTCGTAATGTGCTATTTTTTGTGGCCTGAAAAAAATTCGCATACTGCTATACTAGCTGTTTCTGAGCAAGGAGGCTTAGAGGAGTTCGTTCTTAAAGTACATTCAGTTTCAATTGATTTTGGATGTCAGTTGGCAAAGTATGCAAACAAATTAAAAGATTGGAGGCAAGCCACATTCCCAGATATTTAAAGCTAAGCAGCTGATGCGAAATCAGTGTTATGCAGGTTCTAATAAGTAGCTCTGTCATGGGAGCTACACATTTTAAGAATTGATCCAAAACACTATAGTTATCTTTGCAGAGGGATATTTGAAAAATAGTTTTTCTTTGTTTATCCCGTTTTCAACCTTGAGAATCGACAGTTTTGACAGTAACATGTTCGGGCAGAGAGTACTGGGCCTGAGTGCATGTAGAAATTTGATCTCAGCATACATTGCAGAGAAGGTTTAGCTTAAAGAGTTGGTAGGGTGAGAGGCCATTTATAAAGTCAGGAAAAAGTAAAGGGTTTCCAGAACAGGAGCTTTGAGGGACTAAGATGGGTAATTTACAATGGGTTTAGAGTTGCGAGCTCAGTCTTGTTGTGATATTACTGATAAATAAGAGGCAAAACTGTAAAGCATAGGGCCAAATACCAGAGTCTGGAGCATCGCCTTGACTTCAGCCTGATCAATAGTATACAAAAGACCTTGAAACTATCTAAGAATAGTTGCACCAGTCACTTTACCTGATGTGCGACATCACCAATTGGGAGGTTTGTGTTTCTAATTTTTTAAGAGTGGTCTTGGTGGTTTGCGCCATCAGGTAGAGCTGGTAGACGCCAGATTGCAACTCAATTAAGAAATATTGGCTTCTTGATGAAAGTGTTAGGTTTGGGAAAATTGAGCTAATAATTCCATGAATTTGGATAATAGTAGATAAGGAATATAGATTTATGTCTGTCGTTTTTATACAATGTCGTGTGTCAAACCCTTTGACGAATGGGAATTTAACTCTAGCAAGATTTGTCTGAGGGATTTAGGAATTTGGCAGAAAGATCAAATGAGTGTCATTATGCATGGCAATTGGGTTGAGCAATGGAGGGGGCAAGCAAGATGTAGGAACATAGATGTTCAATTGGCCATGCCACATTGATTTGCTTAGGTGTAGTTTTGGGGAAGAAGGAGAGGCTCCTGTACAAGTCCTTCGAACGAATGAGCACAATTGGAATTCATTATACATAGGATCACAGATATAGTGAGGGGAAGGTAAGATAGAGCGAGTGGAACATAAGATTCTGGGCTCCCATATTGAACATCACGTTTGCATTTTGATTAATAGGAAGTAAGCACAACCCACAAGTATTAATTGAATGTGTTGCCAAATGGCAGATTGATCGAAAAAATACATATATTTCATTTTGATAGAACAGGTCTTGTTGGCATGCGGGGCTCCAAAATATTTTCTTTGCTGGAGTTTTATGTTTTATCAAAATTGTTAGAGTAGTATTGTAATGTTGGAAGGATAGTCGTCTTGTGCATGTATTCACGTTAGGGACTTATATTTTTTGGAGATCTTGCATGGCCGGTTAGTTGTATCTATTCCAAAAGACATATTGATAAGTGGGTAAAAGCTCAATTAGAGTGATATGACTCCAGGACTCACGACCTTGACGCTTGCCCTGGGATTAGGATATCACAGATTTTTAGGGAATTCTGACTGAAATAGTTGAGGGCCAAAATCGGGATTTGAGTGGTTTACAGGAGTGAGGGTTACATGATTGAATTTTTTTGAGGTGGTTGAGGATATTTGTTGGGTTCAATTAGTGATTTGAATTGTGCACAGATTTTATGTGTTTAGGATAAGCAATGTTGGTGTAGTAACCAAGAGCCAACAGCTCACGTTTTATTTCCAAATTATCTATGCCAGATCTCTCTATCAACAACAGAAAACAATCCAAAATTGTATTGCATGTTAAAATAAGAAGGGAATATTAAAGTGAAAGAGAAAGAGGAATTCTAAATAGGAATTAATTAAAGCCATTTACCTTTAATACCTATTTCATCACTACAGTAGATTTAATATTGAATCTTAACATCTACCATTCTGAGATAGTACTAGTTTTCAACCGTCTAACTTGTCCTATTCTATAGTGAGAAGAACAATCCTATCAGAAAAAATTTGATGATGACCTCTGTAGTGACATAGGAAGAGTTTGAATATACAGTAATTGAACCAAATCCAAGATCCTTGTACTCACCTACAATGTTTTAAGACATGTGCCTCTGCATTCATCATCAGCTCAAAAATACTCCTGCATACCCTCACAGTTCTTCCTATGCCTACGCTCCATCATTTCCTTACTTACGCCTCCAAGGACTTTTCCGGAACTGAGAATTATGTGGGAATTCCTTGCACAAAAAACCCGTCTCAGGTCGCTTCTCACACAGTGTAAAATCCCTGAGAAAAAGCAGTTCTTTAAAAAAGCCACATCCTAAAAGTATTCTCTGAATCCCACGCCTCCTCTCTACTATTCCCAAGACACTGCACTGAGTTACTGTACAGGGTATGGTTAATGTTTTAATTTTATTTTATTGTCTTATATGCTAACATTTGTAATGCATGCCAAATATGTTGCAATAATTAAATTAACAATAAATAACCAAAAATGTGTCAAGGATGACTGTTACAATTTTATTTCAGTAAGCGATTCTTTTTATTTATAGAATAGCAACACGATTATATGCTTCTAATATTGGCAGGGAACAATATAAAACATTAAATCCTTATTCAGTTTTCCATTATGTGAACTCAAGCTACCAAGCTTTTTTTTTTTTTAGCAGCAAGCACAAGTTAATATCTTTAAAAAGATATTTTTTTATGCAACATGATATTCTCTTGTATTGCTTAACGTCATGGCATCTTAAGTTTGATTTAGATACTTAGTTACCTTAGGTGACAAATATGGTACGGAAAGCTACCAAATATAAATGAAAATACTCAGGTTCCTAACATATGAAAGGACAGTGTAGCCATTGTTAAAGGCCCCTTATAGAGAGGAATCCCCAGTGTATTTTACGTTATCACCTAGTAACCACTCAAAAACTAGTAATAAACAAACCGAGAAGAAGAGCTGAATTTCAACAGTGCAAAAAAAATAGACTGCGTAAATGCATACAGTTCCATTCTACCTTATTACAACGAAGATAGGAAAGTGAAGAGAAGAGCAGGTAAGAACAAAAAAAGTTCAAGAAAATTGTGTCAGACGCAAAGAGTAAAAGTGAGTGAAATGTCAGATGGCGTAGCTAATGAAAGAAGACAAGAAATTTAGTTATGCTTTTTTTCAGTTGCATTGCTAAAAAATTTCATTGTGGTGTAACTGGTAAGTGGAGTGAGATGATCAAATAGTAAAAACTAAGCCAAAACTGGCGATTTTGAGTGTGTTAAAAATAACATATATAAGCTCTTCCTATCAAGTCAGTGTTACGTGTAATGTGAAACATTATCGGCTCAAAGTCGAGACCCCCACTGCCGTTTTTTAGGGTTACTGACTTAAATATAATATAAAATAAAACAGCACTAAATGCCACAATATACTTACCACTGCAAATATTGGGAGTTTTGACATTTTTGATAATCTAAGAGGCATATTTCTTCTTACTGTGGATACAGATTGCAGTGTCATTACCCAGAATCCTGGCTGCGTGGAAGCATGTATGCTGATAAGGTAATGGGGGAGAAAGGGCAGGGTTGGAAGTTCTTTCTGAGACAGAGTGCTACAAGTGATATTTTTATTGCCTCTATTGAACCAAATGCATCACACTTTACAAAGTCACCACTTTAGAGATATTATAA